>OY992881.1:65887941-65973689 GCA_963921405.1 Cepaea hortensis
ACAGTACAGACCTATAAGGCAAACTCACCTGGGACCCAAGAAATAGTTCTTCTTATCAAGAAATTCTTCTTATCAGATATTCCTCTTATAAGAGTTCAAGCATATAATAATGCATTTACAACATACAATACAATAATGTTCTTCATAACAGAAATTCAACACATCCGAGATCACCTTAAGTTGTGGCTACTGCCGTGTTTTCAATCCCTACAGTAGTGACAGAATGTTTTAAGTTGATTGCCCAGTATGGTCCAGAGATCTATCAAGTCATTAGCATGATAACTGTGGATTTGTTTGGAAAGTAAAAGTGGCGAACGTTACATTATACCTCCATGATGCTTCAAGAGGACGTAAATGGGTCCTCCCACACTTTGACGCGTTTATGGTATATGATGAAAGCCCATTATTTGTATACACCAATCGGCAGGTCAGCATGGTCGAATGGGTAAGAACGCGTGTTCTTAAACATTCGGTGTGCTGATACCGAGGTAAGCGGTTCAACCCCTACACCGGACAGCTGGACTAAAATGTTGACCTGTCGTCCTTGACTTGGGGACGTAAATTACAAGTACCCCTGAAGTCGGAGTGGGTTCGCCTGATGGCGAGGGACACTGTTAATAGGGAAATCTAATCCACACCCAAAATTCAGTCCATCACTACTATAAATAGTGTGTATAGACAGACAGTGGGATCAACACCTTGTGCCACATTTATTGACAGACAGAAGATCAAATGGTTTGGTCATCTCGTTAGAATGCAGCACTATCAACTACCATCACTGGCCTTACATCAAAGATTATCTGCGACGAGACCAAGAGGACGTCCAAGAAGAAAAGGATTGGCGACATCAAAGACATTGTACAAACACACGGAATGACACTATTCAGTGCCGCCCACCGGACGCTGGAGCGCAAATTATTCCTTCCCACGACGCTTGACGGCAGAATTGGAAGATGATGATGATGTACTACGCTTGAGTTCAAAGCGAGCGAGCGAGCGAAAAAAAAAAAAAAACTACACCAACCGGTCTTCAATAGGTGATGTGGTCAATATCACATGACCTACTGAAGACCGATTGGTGTACACAAATAATGGGCTTTCATAATCACGCCTTAACCTACTAGAATATTACCTGGTACCCTTTTGAGGTTAGATAGACACGGGAGACCTTGTCAATTATGAAAAAAAAGTCCCTTCCTCAATGGGGATATGAGCAGATGACCATCGGGTCTGTAGACAAGCAAGCACCCTATCCACTGCGCTACAAGAAGGGCTATACTTGCGGATAGCATGCGGCTTAACGTCCTTTTATGGTCTGTGTGGCCGCCGGGATTAATGCGCTTGCGTTTAAACTTCCGGTGTGCTGACGGCGGGGTAGGGCGTTCAATCCCTACACCGGTCAGTTGGACTGCTATACTGACATCTCGTTCAGAAAGCGAGCGAACGTCAAATGTCAAACTGTTTAGGAGCCCAGTCTGGGGCTGGGTTTGATGGCAAAGTCCTGCAAAGGGCAGACAGCATTTTTAAAATGTTGTATGTGTTGTTGATTCTCAGGAACTGTGAGCTCTGACGCAACAATCGTCATTATCAGGTCGCTCTGTTAGCGGTGTTCATTGTTCTTCGTATCGCTTACACATCTGTTACTTGGCGCGACTTTGTTCTTCGTATCTCCTGCACGTTTGTTACTTGACGCGACTTTGTTCTTCGTATCTCCTGCACATCTGTTACTTGGCGCGACTTTGTTCTTCGTATCTTCTGCACGTCTGTTACTTGACGCGACTTTGTTCTTCGTATCTTCTGCACGTCTGTTACTTGGCGCGACTTTGTTCTTCGTATCTCCTGCACGTCTGTTACTTGGCACGACTTTGTTCTTCGTATCTCCTGCACGTCTGTTACTTGGCACGACTTTACTGCACGTCTGTTACTTGGCACGACTTTACTGCACGTCTGTTACTTGGCACGACTTTACTGCACGTCTGTTACTTGGCGCGACTTTGTTCTTCGTATCTCCTGCACATCTGTTACTTGGCGCGACTTTGTTCTTCGTATCTTCTGCACGTCTGTTACTTGGCACGACTTTACTGCACGTCTGTTACTTGGCACGACTTTACTGCACGTCTGTTACTTGGCACGACTTTACTGCACGTCTGTTACTTGGCACGACTTTACTGCACGTCTGTTACTTGGCACGACTTTACTGCACGTCTGTTACTTGGCACGACTTTACTGCACGTCTGTTACTTGGCGCGACTTTGTTCTTCGTATCTCCTGCACGTCTGTTACTTGGCGCGACTTTGTTCTTCGTATCTCCTGCACATCTGTTACTTGGCGCGACTTTGTTCTTCGTATCTTCTGCACGTCTGTTACTTGACGCGACTTTGTTCTTCGTATCTTCTGCACGTCTGTTACTTGGCGCGACTTTGTTCTTCGTATCTTCTGCACGTCTGTTACTTGACGCGACTTTGTTCTTCGTATCTTCTGCACGTCTGTTACTTGGCGCGACTTTGTTCTTCGTATCTCCTGCACGTCTGTTACTTGGCACGACTTTGTTCTTCGTATCTCCTGCACGTCTGTTACTTGGCACGACTTTACTGCACGTCTGTTACTTGGCACGACTTTACTGCACGTCTGTTACTTGGCACGACTTTACTGCACGTCTGTTACTTGGCGCGACTTTGTTCTTCGTATCTCCTGCACATCTGTTACTTGGCGCGACTTTGTTCTTCGTATCTCCTGCACGTATGGTAATTGGCGCGACTTTCTTCTGACGTTGGCACTTGGCACACACGTCCTTCTGTAGCGTTTGCTGTCACACAACCTTGACACAGGCTTCGGGAGAGAACAACCAGCACACGAAGGTCAGACAGACAGACATGCTGAAGACTGAGCCCACACAGGCAGACATGCTGAAGACTGAGCCCAGATAGACAGACATGCTGAAGGCAGGCAGAGACAGACAGGCGAGACAGGCTGACGGGCAGGCAGAGAGAGAGAGAGAGAGAGAGAGAGAGAGAGAGAGAGAGAGAGAGAGAGACAGACAGACAGACAGACAGACAGACAGACAGACAGACAGACAGACAGACAGACAGACAGACAGACAGACAAAAAGGTCACAAAACAGAAAGCTAGCAAGAAACACACATACACAAGTCCACAATATTCTACACATCTATACATATTTTCTCAAGATAATATTACCCAGTGACAGTGGCTATGCAAGCAGGACAAATGTGAACTAGGCTGTCAACAAAAAATCAATACAGAATGCCTTCAAAATGTCTACTGCTTGATTACGGAATAGGACGTAAGATATAAGAAAACATTTGTGGACGAACGTGTGTGCGTGCGCGCGCATGTGTGTTTCTTATGTGCACTCGTGACGCGTGTCTGTGGTTTTGTGTGTGCACTCGTGAAGTGTGTCTGTCCGTGTGTGTGCGTGTGTGGTGTGTATGTATGCCTGTATATGTATGTACGAGAGCTTGCATGGTTGTGTGTTGGTGTGTCTATGGACAAATGCATGACCGGACAACTATGTTCGTTGTATGTTGCGTTTAGGGCACAATGTACGCGTGTCTGTGAGTGGCACTGCGCTGATGACCTGTAGCTCACAAATAAACACACATAGTATTGTTTTGGCGCTCACAGAAGGAGAAGAAGGAAGTAGAGATCAGAGGGCGCACTAGACAACATACAATTTGAAAGCTATAGTTACCGACCGGGATTCGAACCTGTCACCTTCAAATGACGACAGCGCCTTGCTGCAGGAACAAGTGTACTTCCACGCATGACCAACAAGACACATGTACAGGCCACACACATTACTTAACTTAGAAGGGATTCGTTTAACTTAAGTGTGTGTGTGTGTGTGCGTGCGTGTGCGTGCGTGTGTGTGTGTGTGTGAGAGATTGGGGAATAGGAAACAGTGTCAAATTTGGGCGTCAATTTGGGCAGCAAGGCGCCGTCGTCATTTGGAGGTGACAGGTTCGAATCCAGGTCGGTAACTATAGCTTTCAAATGTTATGTTGTCTAGTGTGTCCTCTAATCTCTACTTCCTTCTTCTCCTATAATGAGCTCCAAGCAATACTATGTGTGTTTATTTATGAACTGTCTTAGTGGCCTCAAAGGTTTCATCAAATTGATGACCTCTCGCTGTGTGCGTGCATCAGTATACAGCTCTCTCTCTCTCTCTCTCTCTCTCTCTCTCTCTCTCTCTCTCTCTGTGTGTTTGAGGTAGTGTCTCGGTGTGTGGTCTGTACATCAGTCTGCACACACGGGTGTATGAGTGAAGCTGTGCTGGTAAAGTAAATGACCTTTGTACGCGCCATAAAGGGCAACGAGCCTGCATGCCCGTATTGTTATAGGGCATTCGGTGAGCGATGTGGTCAGTTTCACACCGGCCGCCTTTACTTGCCAAGACATTTCCTGGTACCTGTTTTTAACTTACCAGAGAAAACTGTTAACTTACAGGAGAAACTTTTCACTTATAGGAGAAACTTTTCCCTTCCAGCACAACACTTTTAACTTACAGGAGAAACTTTTAACTTACAGAAGAAACTTTTAACTTAAGGGAGAAACTTTTAACTTACAGGACACATTTTTAACTTACAGGAGAAACTGTTAACTTACAGGATAAACTTTTCATTTACAGGAGAAACTTTTCACTTAAGGGAGAAAACTTTTAACTTACAGGAGAAGCTTTTAACTTACAAGAGAAGCTTTTAACTTACAGGAGAAGCTTTTAACTAAAGGGAGAAAACTGTTAACTTACAGGAGAAACTTTTAATTTACAAGATAAACTGTTAAATTACAGGAGACAAGTTTAACTTAAAGGAGAAACTTTTAACTTAAGGGAGAAACTTTCAACTTACAGGAGAAACTTTTAACTTAAGGGAGACAATTTTAACTTGCTCAGGATGAGAATTCACTCCATCCACCCAACTAAATTGAAAACAACACCTGCAACATGAAAAAGGTTAGCTTTACTTGAAGTAGTGAGCGTGTATTAACGCTACCTGTAGCTAGCGTCTGTTCTCTGTGGTACACAGCAGACATGCAACATCAAAGGGGAATACACAACATATCAGATTACTGTTGTGCACAGGTAATCGTAAACAGATAAACGGCCGGAATATAATGGTTATAGAGCTGGGCAGACAGGCAGACAGACAGACAGACAGACAGGCAGACAGACAGGCAGACAGACAGACAGGCAGACAGACAGGCAGACAGACAGGCAGGCAGCCAGACATGATAGACTGCCAGGTTGACATGATAAACGGACAGTCAGAATAGATAAGACAGGATATATAGTTAGATAGGATAGGCAGACAAAACAGACAGATAGATAGATATACACTGCCTGCCTGCCTGCCTGTCTGTCTGTCTGTCTGTCTGTCTGTCTGTCTGTCTGTCTGCCTGCCTGCCTGTCTGTCTAGATCACAGCAATAAGGGGATCATTCTCCTGACCATACCCAACCTAAAGTGCCGTCACGTACTGATGTTACGTTCCCTTGCGTCTATGCCGTGTCTGCATCAAAAAAGCCACAGACGCAGAACGGTGTCACGGGTGAGCTATGCGCGTTCCTGTCATGCCGTAGTGGCATTTTTCGGCTTCGTGACTTGTGGTCCACATTGACGAAGCAGCACCCCATGACTAATGTGGTTGGAATCAAACTGGTCGCCTTACCTCCCAGAACAGTCCCTGGTGTCCATTTTATTAGGCTGAGTCTACCCTGCAGCCATGTAGCGAGGTAAATAAAAAAAGCAGCCTCGAAACGGATTTCAACCCATGACGCACGGGCCGGCATGCGAATGCACTAGCCATAACATTACCGCTGATTCAAGTTCTACTGAGCAAGGTAAATGATTTTTTCCACGGCATAAGTATAGGGTGTATTTTTAATGCCTATGCAGTGTTTGAAAATCTTGGCGGTCCAAGTTTTGTATTCACCCTCTGTAAAGTTCATGCAACATACGAGGACGAGTCAATAAGTAAGTCACACAGTTCTGTGGGATGACAGGTAAATGTAGTTGGTGTTTTCTACAGGTGTCATTAGGTGACAAAAACATCAAACTTTATATTCCCGCTCGTCAGATGGCGCTAGTTGTCTCATGCGCATGCGCAGCGTATAAACAAAATGGCGACTGTACTTACGGACAACCAAAGAGCAACGTGCTGTTGTGCGTGTGGGCAAAAGGACTACCTGCAAAGGACATTCATAAGGAAATGTTTCCTGTTTATGGTAACACATGTTTATCCCGTAACGCGGTGCACAGCTGGGTATAAAACATCCTTCTTCGCCTTGTGTCCAAAAATTCAAGGTTACGACATCAGCAGGGAAGGTTATGCTGACAGTGTTCTGGGATTGTCAAGGAGTGCTTTTAACCAATTTCAAGAAGAAATGTGACAATGTGAATTCTGAGTCGTACTGTGGAATTCTATCGATGCTTCATGGTGCAATTGGAAGAAAACGTCCAGGACTGCTGACTAGAGGAGTGTTGCTTCTTCATGACAATGCCAGACCACATACGGCTCGATTAACTCAGGAGAAAATTAACCAACTAAGGTGGGAAGTTCTGGATCATCCACCTTACAGCCCCGACTTAACCCCCAGCGATTTCCACCTTTTTGGTACACTGAAAACTCACCGTGGCGGGAAAGATTTCGTGAATGACACCGAAGTTGAATGTGAAGTGAAAACGTGGTTTAGAAAACAGAGCACGCAGTTCTACGCAGCCGGTTTGGGAGGACTGATAAAACGATGGGATAAGTGCATGAATGTTGGTGGAAATTATGTTGAGAGATAAAGGAATAATGTATGTATAAAAATAAACTGATTTCAATTTGTTATCATATTTAGTTATTTTTCTACAGCCATTTGTGACTTACATTTTGACTTCCCCTCGTAATCGGTAAATACAAAACTCGGACCGGCAATATTTTCAAACACTGCACAGTCATTAAAAATACACCCTGTATGTGCTATGGTGCTAGCTTAATTTTGTATCGACCTATCTGCACTCCATGGGTGACGGCACTGGATCAGTGATATGACCATATCGCACCTGCCGCCTTTACGTCTCTAAACATTTAATGGTACCAATGTTAGGTTGGTTGGACCAGGACGGGTCTAAAGATTCCAATCTCTAGGCGAATTCGAATACATGACCACCGGGTCAGAAGACAAGCATGCTAGTCAGTGGGCTACAGCGAATCTCAGTTCTGTTTAGCAAAGAATATTTGTCTTCCAAGGATCTGTTTATTTCGATGAATTTATTAGGCTATTGTGTTTTCTTATCAAACCTCCGAAGAAACCCGTAACACCCTTAGAAAAAAACCCATAACGATTTCCGAAAAGATCTGTAATGATCTCCGAAGAAACCCGTAACAACCTCCACAGGAACCATAACCTCCCTCGAAGAAAACAGCTACGACCTCCGAAGGATACCGTAACTACTCAGCAAAACCCTAGGTTTAAAAGAAAATCACAAAGAAATGCTGGATTTCGGTATAACAAGAAAACATGCAATAAAACAAATGAGCAAGGGAAAGTAGTTAAAACAATGAATTTAAAGAACTGACAGGTATACCAGCTATGATAATAATTTAAACAATACAGACATAATTAGGACATTCTGCGGGACGCAGAGGTGTTTCCAAGGCACCAGGGCCGGGTTATATACTGGCCAAGACCTATTGACGCGTCCTCGTCGAGCGTCCTGGGCAACAGGTACCTTCGGGGTCCTGGCCAAAGTCAGTAGGATCGCCGATTCCTCCGAAGTCGGAGAGTGTCTGCCTGTACTGCGAGGAACCACCAGTTTGCACACCAATAAGCCAGACACGGGACAACGGATACTCATGCAAACCTCAGGTCCTGTATGACATCACACTGATGTTGGACAACAGGATGTCTTCATCCGACATACAGGACTTCGCGTTGGAGCTCAAGCCAACGAACACAAGCAAGCAAGCAAGCAGGACTTTCTGCGTATGAAGCATCAGAATGATGTGCCGTGTGGGTCATCGTAGGCTGTTACGGTTCGCCATCGTTGTATTTATTGAATATCCGATGAGGCATAGATATCCCCCCATCCCCACCCCATTATTATGTAATGTGACCAAGCCATACATGTATTTATCTCTTTGTCTTTTTTATTGTATCCCCTCCCCTCTTCAAACCATCAAATGTGTGTGGATATCTGCTACCGGAAAGGCTCGTATATCTCAATGGCACATGTCTACAGGATGACAGTCGGCGCTGTGGCATAGGCGCAGTGAACGCATTTCACAATACCCCGACTTACGGTGTCGAGGGTTCGAAATCAGCCGCAGAAGATTTGGAAGCAGACAGTCTTGCGTTGATTTCGATGGTATGAACGATATGGTTCAGAAAGCAATGGTAAACTGCTGAACGTAAAAGCTGCCTAGTTAATCACAAACAACCAAAAATACCGGGGTTGACTGCGATGTCCTGTAAAGGATATGCAGCTAACATAACACGATGACACCCTATTTGTATTAGTCGTGTTCCGATACTAAAATCCTGCTTCAGTGAACATCTTTGACATATTTGTTTTTTTTGTTACTTAGTGGCGCACGCCAGTCTGGAAGCAATTAAAAATACAAAATGACCAACACACATCAAAACATACAGTTAGAAAACTTCCCAACCTGGGCCCCGAGCACTATCATACAAGAAACGAACACACATACGACTCAAACGAAATGCTACCCGAGGAGACAGCCAGAAGCTAAGACCAGAAACTCACAGCAACACGAGTTACAAACAAAAGAATCATCAGATAACCTTGAATCCTTCTGGCGTGAATTCAAGAACATCCTAAATGTAGCAGCTATTGATGATGACCTACCTGGAAGTTGAGTATGGTGAAAATAGATGTCGAAAGTGGTAATTGAGGTCTTAGAATAAACCAGGCGACTTGAAATACAACTCATTTCAAGCCAAAAGTACAGGCTGCCAATGGATGGTAATTGATAGACTGCTGGATCTTCGCCCCTGCTTCGGGGTTTGTGTGAGAACCTCCTAGTGTAAGCTACGGGAGAAGACTGGGGTTATTCCAGTGTGCAATGAAGACGATCCTTCACAAACCATGGAGGACTTCACTTGGAAGATTAAACGAAATTATAACGATGTTGTTTTAAACTAATACTTATAATGCTTGTCATCATCATTATAGTTTAGTTTACTTTGCAAATGATCACCTTCTTTTCAAACATACACCCAGAACAGCTCACGTGTCCCCACATAAATCACACAAGGACGTTCTCGACACAGTGCATAACGTCCTTTGCAGAACGTCGCCCTCATCACGTGGCTTCTAAAATTTCTCGATCTCTGACCATTTCTCCGGCTTCATGCACCCCCATGTCCACGGTTCCTCGATATCTGGCCATTTTTTCCGGGTTCATGCACCCTCATGTCCACGGTTCCTCGATAGCTGGCCATTTCTTCGGCTTCATGCACCCTCATGTCCACGGTTCCTCGATATCTGGCCATTTTTTCCGGGTTCATGCACCCTTATGTCCAAGGTTTCTCAATCTCTGGCAATGTCTCCAGCTTCAAGCACCCTCATGTCCACGGTTCCTCGGAGTATGGCCACTTCTCCGGCTTCATGCACCCCCATGTCCACGGTTCCTCGATAGCTGGCCATTTCTTCGGCTTCATGCACCCTCATGTCCATGGTTCCTCGATATCTTGCCATTTCTCCGGCTTCATGCACCCCCATGTCCACGGTTCCTCGATAGCTGGCCATTTCTTCGGCTTCATGCACCCTCATGTCCACGGTTCCTCGATATCTTGCCATTTCTCCAGCTTCATGCACCCCCATGTCCACGAATCCTCGATAGCTGGCCATTTCTTCGGCTTCATGCACCCTCATGTCCACGGTTCCTCGATAGCTGGCCATTTCTTCGGCTTCATGCACCCCCATGTCCACGGTTCCTCGATATCTTGCCATTTCTCCGGGTTCATGAACCCTCATGTCCTCGGTTCCTCGATATCTGGCCATTTCTCCGGCTTCATGCACCCCCATGTCCACAGTTCCTCGATAGCTGGCCATTTCACCGGCTTCATGCACCCCCATGTCCACGGTTCCTCGATATCTTGCCATTTCTCCGGGTTCATGAACCCTCATGTCCTCGGTTTCTCGATATCTGGCCATTTCTCCGGCTTCATGAACCCTCATGTCCTCGGTTCCTCGATATCTGGCCATTTCTCAATATTCATGAACCCTCATTTCCACGGTTCCTCGATCTCTGGCCATTTCTCCATGTTCATGAACCCTAATGTCCACGGTTTCTCGATCTCTGGCCATTTCTCCATATTCATGAACCTTCATTTCCACGGTTCCTCGATCTCTGGCTATTTCTCCATATTCATGAACCCTCATTTCCACGGTTCATCGATCTCTGGCCATTTATCCAGCTCCATGCACCCTCATGTCCTCGGTTCTGTGACCTATGGTCATTTCTCCGGCTTCATGCATCCTCATATCCAAGGTTTCTCAATCTCTGACCATTTCTCCGGCTTCATGAACTCTCATGTCCACGGTGTCTATAATGTCCTGTATGTGCTCCACCAAAAGTTATATCGCTAAATAGAAGCAGAAAAACAGCAAAAGACAAATCCCACAAATGATGGATAAATGGCAGAACTGGGGCAATGAACACCACTGTGCAAGGACACTTGTCAGAACGTGTTCCAAAATTCTTTGCGCATTCTAACATCGAGAAAAACCAGAGAAGCCCAGAAGAAGAGAAGAAACGAGTAAAGTTTTCTGCGCGAGACGAAATGAATAATGTGTCAGTTGACTACATTCGCTTTTCAGAATTCGCAGGTGAAAATATGTGATGTCTATGTAAGTAAAGTCACTAACGGACTATTTTTCGCGCCCTGAAACGTATCTGGTGTATATTTTAATAGGCAAATCTGCATTCTTCGGATTATGAGGTAAATATCGCCGTCCGCCTATATTTCTCCGAATATTTCCTAATACCCATTTTAGTATGGGTTTACCTAGGAGCTGACGTCTATTTCTTTAAACCACCTCTAAGACATGAGCAGGGGACCGGCAGGTAAGCGTACCGGCCACTGTGACGCACGTGTGTACGTGCGCGCGCGCACACACACACACACACACACACACACACACACACATACACACACAGAGCAATAGAGAAAAAAGAAAGAGAGAGAGAGAAAAAGAAAAAGAGAGACAAAGAGAGAGAGAGAGAGAGAGAGAGAGAGCTAGAGAAAGAGAGAGAGAGAGAGAGAGAGAGAGAGAGAGAGAGAGAGAGAGAGACAGACAGACAGACAGACAGACAGACAAACAGACAGACAGACAGACAGACAGATATGCTCCCGCACGTCTGCTCAGCCTCGGACTCTCTCGCTGCTGTTTGTCTCTCAATGAAAATGAAGAACAGATAGACCATCAGGGCTGAGAGATATTGTTTTCTGCAGGGAGTGACCAGAGGATCTGGTCGACACTCAAGACTCCGAGGAAAGGCCAGACGGACACATTAATGGAAAGCTACTGGTACCATTAGTACTGGGACTCTTCGCTGGCTGTTGCAGATAAGGACAGAGCACATATGGGAATGTTCCGGTGCTGTGATGTCGGTTTTTAACTCAACTCAACTCTTAATGAAATATGAAATCAGAAAGTTGTATGTGAAATATGAAATCAGAAAGTTGTATGTATTAGTATGAAACTACAACAGCCTGCGTTAATCGCTGTCATCCAACTCATCGCTCACTCCCTGGCGCTTTCTTGCATCTAATGTACTTAATTAGAGGAGCGGCTGGCCGAGTGGCTAGGAAGCCGAATTCTCCTTCGGAATAAGGTGTGGGATTTTTTTCTGTCGGGGGCAAAAAGAAAATCCTAACCTGCACAGTTCGCGGCGACCGCACTAGAAGGGCGGCCTTACTAATCTAAATTCCTCAGGCTCAAAGACACCCCTTTCCCCCCGCATTACACCGCAAGGTACTATATTGACAGTAAATACAGTTTTGACAGTACTCACGTAGGCAACTGTTTTCTATCCTGCCTGTGACTAACCCCTCTCTGTTTCTCATGTCCTCGACGTCACAGATTGCCTCTATGGCGGTACTCCTGGTCCTCATATAGAGCTGATCTGTCTGGTAGGATCAAGTAGTTTACAAGTGACAATAAGATACAGTACCTCGCCAAACTTTAGGCTGGTTAGTAAGACGACTATGGTCCCTCTCAGAGAGAGGAGGGACAGAGAACCATAGTTCAGCAGCTATTAATACGTTAAAACTAGCTACTTCGATTCAAATTGCCGAATTTAACCGGAAATATATTTGCGGATTTGTTCGGCAACTATTTTTTTGTGTCTCCGATTTAAGGAGGCCTCGTGGTGTTAAATTACCCGATTATTTCAAGATCGCGTTAAAACAGAAACCGATTACTAGATATTATGTTTCCCTCCACGAGCTACGAACCTATACCTCTTGTAATCTCAAATCCGTGTCCTGGACGGAAGTACAGACTGACTTTATAAGACGTAAGTACACTCGTAAATTCCGTTTTAACTAGACCCTGTCCATTGTTCTAGTATGTTTAATTGACTTTATCACCCATTTTTACTATGATTATGTAGTTTTCGACTATTAGAGTTGGCAATCCCATATCAAACTGAAATTATAAAGATGGCATGCTGTATATTGTGGTATTTCAATGGCGGGACGTGGCAGTTGTAATCCAACTATGAACATTTAAAATTGTTAAGAAATATTCATAGCAATTGCAATGCCAGTGATTGCATGTTTGCATTCAACGCCCATTATAGTATTTATGTGTAAATTCTTATCACTCTACGTGGACCACACCGTTGATAATTTTGCAACTTTACATAGCGACTTCACTTGTCAAATGTAATCTGCTATGGGTAGTGCCGATAGATTGCGCGTGCAGACTTTGGTGGTCAGTGTATAGTGTGTGTACATTATATATATATATATATATATATATATATATATATATATATATATATGAGTGTGCGTTTGTATGGCTTTTATGTAAGTAGTTTGCTATTGCTTTCTGAACGACCGGCTCACATACATTTCCGGTAAGAAACCAACGCGACGCGATCCACTGCCGAATCTCGCACAGCTATGTTTTGTACCTGGGTATACGGGATTACGAACAGCGTCCTTAACCTCTTCGCCAGGGAGTCCGGCATATATATATATATATATATATATATATATATATATATATATATATATATATATATATATATATATATATAGTTACAGTTAATGCTCTTCATCTTAGTTACGTATCTCTTATCTACTGAAAGGTAGCCCCATATCTGATATTGCAAATGAAGTACGAGGTGATAGGATTCGTATATTCTAGGCCAAGGTATGATGGCATGGTGTCACTAACTGCCTGCCTTGCCGCCTTGTCTTATAGAACAATTCCCATACAATTCTTAAAACTATCCGTTCCCCCATTTTGTGAGGCTAGGTCGATTCCAGGGTCGCATGAACAACCAGTGAACGATCCATGTGCACGCTTGGACACCTGTTAGGTTTATGGTGATATCCCCATATTTTTATCAAACGGTACTCGTTGAAAATATCTTATGCAATAAGTCACTATCATTGAATGTAAGAAAGAGGGTGATGAAGTGGTATATAGAACCTATTTTGCTGTATGGCAGTGAACTTTTGGATGTAAATGAACAAATTAGAAAGAACTTGGAAGCAACAGAGATGTGGTTTCAGAGACGACTGATGCGAATTCCTTGGACTGCCAGAGTAACTAACGACGATTGCCTGAAAGAGGCTAATGAATCTAGAACATAATATACAACAATAAGAAAGAAACAAACAGCTTTCTTTGGTCAAGTGATGAGAAGAGAGGCACTGGAGAGCTTCGTGACAACTGGAAAGATCGAGGGGAAGAGAAGCAGAGGCAGACCAAGAGAAATGATGCTGGATGGGTTGAGACGATGGCATGGAGGAATATCATCAGCAGAGTTGATCCCGAACATCAAAGACCGAGATCTGTGGAGAGCCATCAACGCCTACGCCAACTAGCAGGGCACTTGATGATGATGAATCGTTGGGTGATATGGTAAATATTGAAGACGACCGCTTTAACCTCCCGCTAAGTGTCCTGGTACCAACTTTACATTAGATCAACCGGGAGCTCAGGCCAGCAAAGAAAAAAAATCCCTTGCTCAAAAGGGATTCAAACACACAACCATAGGACAGCCAGGCAATCGCTCCAGCCACTGTGCCACCGCGGATCCCAGAGCCGTATTGGTAGCTAAGAAAAATCATGCAAATGCTGGGATTGAACCCGGACCAGTCTCTTCTGGTAAGCAAGCGCGCTAACAACTATGCTATCGACAAACAGAGGGTTTTCTGCTGAGCTGTGACCAGATTGTGAATTAGATACACAAAATAACAAAGAAAATCCCCAGCTTTTTTGGTGGTGCTACCCCAGGCATGCCCAGATCTCTATTACTGAGTGAATGCGCTGTGTAGAGGTTCTCCTTGTGCGATTTGTGTGACGCGGTTTTAGCTGACCCTTGCCTCGGTGGCTTAGAAAACGCAGCGATGGTGGGCATGCTTCTTGGACGAATGGGCAGGGTTTGACCACCATAGTTACTGCACACAGGACAGTGCAAACACCTGGGGCATGCGAGCGCATGAAGCGAGAGAAATGGCAAGAGATGGACACGGGGCACTGGACAGTGCAGACACCTGGGGCATGAGAGTGCACGAAGCGGGAGAAATGGCAAGAGATGGATACAGGACACTGCAGACACCTGGGGCAAGAGGGTGCGTGAGGCGGGAGAAATGGCAAGAGATGGATACGGACACTGCAGACACCTGGGGCATGAGAGTGCATGAGATGGGAGATCGAGAAGCGTTTCAGCGCGCCGGAATGAGGGCGGCGTTCTTTAGAAGATCTGCCACATGACGGTCAACCTCTGGAGCTGTATACCATCAATCATCATCCAGTGGCTTGTCTTGCTCAGAACTATACGCCCGCAGTAGTCTTTCCAAATGTCTGTCTATCAAAGCCAGATGTCCTGCCTCTGTAGCTGCCATAGGTACATTATCTATCATAGTGGTTCTCAACCTTTTTTGGCCCATGCACCCCATCACCATATGTTTAGAATGTCACCCCCCCCCCCCTTCTTACTTCCTCCCTATAAATCCCTGACCCCACCCCTATATAGTATACGTAAAAATGGAAGCTAACTTTAATAACACATACTAGAACAAGTCTAGACGTCTACATGAAACGTGATTTGCGGATCTACTTACGTTTTAAAACGAATTTCAGAAGGGCAAGAAGTACAGAACTGTAAAGTATGGATGGAAAAACAATATCAAGTAAGCGTTTCTTGTATTAACCCGATCTTGAAATAATCTTAATTTCCCCCTCCCCTGGAAACCCTAAAATCCCCCCCCCCCTGAGGGGGGGGGGGGAATTCCCCACCGGTTGAGAACCAGTGATCTATCACGTCCTGAATCCAACTATGTCGTGGGCCTGCTCTGGGTCCGCTTCCCAGGTACATTTCCCTCCGTAGACCCAGTTTTCTAGACCAGCGTTGTCTGTGTATGTTTGAAAACATTTCTTTTTCATCATTTTGTTTTAGTTTCCAATTACGTTGCCTTAACAATGGCTTGAGCACGGAGGGATACCGGTTCCATGCCAGGCATCATCGTTCTCTACGGGAGGGAAAACTGGCCGCCTGTTCGTACCACGGGACTTTAAAAAAAAAAAATAATCCTCTTCAATATCCAGTTCTTTTTTTTTTTTTTTCTCCTTTCCATTCAAATAATTTTTAATAATATAATAAACAGGGTTTAAAACACAATATTTAGCAACAGGTTTGAGTTCGAACGGCCTTGCTGGTAAGCCAGTACTCTAACCGCTGTACCACAACAGCCACTATGCATTCTACAACACATCTAGTATCAGTGTCAGCCCAGGTCATGCAATGAGAATGCATCTGAAGCCTGAGATTCGCCTTGACCTCGCGCGACCATGCCAGCTATCAGTGATGTGTTGACAGCAAATTCCCGAAACGAGGCCACTACACATAGGCTGCAGTTACAGCACACTTCAGCCACACGGCGTGTATGAAAACTTCCATAGCTGTGTGTCTATATGAATTAACATGCTCCAGGGGCGACCGCTAACTTCAATAGAATAGGGAGACTGTTTAATCATTAACATTCATGCACGCCGTATTTAGTTTATAGCATACCCTCTATGCCGGTCTCTCTGGCCGAGGAGTTACAACACTTTCTCCGTAATCCCGTTTATCACGCAGAGTCTCGTAGCAGGGCGAGAGCTGGGAGCGGTTCGACCCCCGCTGGTGACTTGCGGGATAACTGAGCCGGCCGCTCAGAAAGGAATGGTAAACTACTGAGCGTAATCTTGCCAAGAAATCAACATACAGCTGAAAGATGCTGATGTTGACAGCGATGTCCTGTAAAGGATATGCAAAACTTTTTTTATACCCTCTATGAGTGACGCGATGGCGCAGTGCCTACCATGTTTGCTTGCCAGTACGAAGGTCATGTGTTCGAAACATCATCGAGGCGGGTATGTGTTTGTAAATTGACCTGGTCTCTCAGGTCAAAACAGCCGATAAATGGAACCAGGAAATGTTCTGGGAAATAAAGGCGTGCGGCGGGATAACGACCACATCACGCACTGAGTCTCGATTGGTTAATAAACACACGGGGCTGGCACCATATACCGAATAGGCATCAAGGCGCGGACGAGGGTTTTGTACAACTTTACTACACATCGGCGTGGTTGAGAGGTTTAACGGTTACATTCTACAACAGTAGAACAACAGTTTTGGAACTCATCACATCGTTAAGCAAGGGTGTAGTCACTTGCAGGACTGCGAAGAGCTGTGAAAAAAAAGACGACCAAACCAACCAAAAACAAAAAAGAAAACCACTGCAGGAGATCCTCCTCCTGGAACGTCAAGCATTCTTTGTCCACATTGTCATATAACATTTCGAGCCAAAATAAGCCTTATCAGCCATCTTAGAACTCACGGCTCCATACCTTCAACCCCACTGGATGAAATGAATGGTCATCATCATTCTTGATGGACAAACAACACAATAGTAGAATCAATTCTGCACCTGCTATTATATGACATTCATTGTGTGAATTGTTCAGTCACTGGGGGAACACCTGGGACATTGACACTGCACGGGAAGTACATTCACCTGTGTTTATCCGCACTCATAGAAGCTGAATAACCAAGAAACAAACAATAGAATGCACGATTTATTGCCTGACATATTTCGCTGCATCTCGTCAGGTACATACTGCAGAAATCACACAACATAAAGTAACTAGATAAACCCTTCAAGATGAAATATACATATGTTCGTACAAAAGAAGAGATCAGAGGACACCCTGGACAATAGAACACTTGTAGTTAGACACGGGGAGACACAGTAACACAGTTTACGTTAGTTGCACATCCTTTACGGTGCTATACTGGGTTCATTTCAAACCTTTACGGTGCTATACTGGGTTCATTCCAAACCTTTACGGTGCTATACTGGGTTCATTCCAAACCTTGACGGTGCTATACTGGTTTCATTCCAAATGCCGGCCACTTGGACATACATGTTGACTTCTCGTTCAGAATTTGATGGCAAACTACTGAACCTAAAATTGCCTAGTAAATCAGCCAATAGGAGCTGGTGTTGACTGCAAAGTCCTGCAGAGGATATGCACTTAAAATATGTTACTACACACACGCTGTAAATGTGTTTTATTATTCTGTTAATTGCTGAACTTTTAGAGATAGTTTCCAGCGATACAACGAAATATAAATCACAGGGAAATAGGGCCACTAAAATAACGCGAGAAGTAAATTCAAAATTATTTCTTAATATCTCTGCTTCTTTCTTTACTTCTAAAAGGTTTCAAGCTTTAAAAGCACTGCCTTCCACTGACTTCTTTACTTGCCCGAATGACAATCAATACATGTGAATGTTCTTCTAGTGTTGTTTCAGTAATACTCATGTTCGTGTTGCGAATTTACAACGTTGTTCGTCTTCAATCACTTCATAAGGGAAGCAGCGGTTGCAGCTTTTTAATGGTCAGTATGTTTTCCATCTTGCAAAAGGCTGGCTACCTTCATCATGGCGATTCTTAATTTAATCTCTTCAAGGCATCACCCATCAGATGTTATGACCGTTCCGAGATAATTGTACTGATTCACTTTTATTTTTAAAGAATGTTACCATTTACCTGTATATTACATTGTGGTATTTCCTTCTTCCTGGTGATGACCATAATCTGTGCCTTCTTACAATTTAATTATAACCCCAGTTGTTCACTATGTGCAACAACCGCATCTACTAAATGTTGCAGATGCTGCTCGCTGTCTGCAGTCAATACTGTATCATCCGCATATCTAATGTTATTGATGTTAAGTCTCCGAAAGGTGATTCCTCTCATGTCTTCCAATATAATAATAATAATAATAATAATATACTATATCTAAATTCTGTCTCAGTATATTCGACTATATCTTGACTGAAACATCGCCAAGCCCTTCAAAAATATTAAAACTACGTCTTAAACTTCTGGACGAAGAGACAGTACCCTCTTATCCTCTCCCCCGTGTCTCTATAAACAACAACAACAACAATAACAACACAGCAACCAGGGAACTGCGTAAAATACGACGTCAATATGAACCCAAAAAAAAAATCAGCGAAATGGGCGAACAACAACAAATATCAATTTTTGTCTTTTACACATCTGGGAAAACCCACCAGCTGTAACACTCAACCTAGCTAGCACTCCTACACGACTACAGATAAACGCGCTTCTTCTACCAGTCATTCCGTTTAACGCATCAATAATAAAGCTACCACCACACAACATATTTACAATACCTGAAGTTAAAATGAAGGGGGAAAAAAAAATAGATTCGGCGTGTCACGCCAACCGGTTACGGTACACCAATCTCTCACATGTTTGTTTCTGGGTCCGGTAATAATAGCAGAACCTCGGCCCACATAGCTTGTTTCCATCGGTGACATGAAGCAATCCAAGGGGCTATCCGCGTACACACACGTATGATTAACCGCCTGTATCCCAAGGAATGTGTTTAGTAAAAGTAATAATTATCATGCATATTTCATATGGTAACATGCGGATGGCGAAACTTGGACATTTAACGGATCACATAAACATCACATGCGCATCTGTGAATGTTAGTGTTATAGAAGAGTACTACGTATTTGTCAAGTCAACAGGGGGGTAAACAGCGAAACTGCAAGGGGGAGGGGTGGGTGTGTGAGTGTGTGGGTGTGTGAGTGTGTGTATATGTGTGTATATGAGTGTGTGAGTGTGTATGTGTGCCAATACATAACTGTGTCGTCGATCACTACTTTCTGGGTGGGGGTTGGGGGGGGGGGGAGTGAGGATACTGAGAAAAGGATCTGAGTGCTTATAGACAGAATGGCTCGATGTGCAGTGAGGATATTCTGACGATTAACCAACCAACCATCTAACTAGCTAACTAACTAATTATAAGAGTATTACAAATTCAGTGGACGATCAAGAGAAGAAACATACCTATCCAACAAGAATTCAGCATTGGTGAAGATTGGTTATTAAGGCAAATAGAGCTGAGGACAATGAAATATGTTGGACAAGTAAAAAGACACGAGTGTAAATTAAATAAATATAGAGAGAAGTGTATCGAGAAAGTGGAGGAGATCGGTGGATGGATTCTTCTTCTTCTTCTTCTGCGATCATCCGGAGTTTTTTTTTTCGGATGTGATTGCGTTGTGCCTGTTTACAGCAGAGCTGCGTTCTTGCGCCGTTAGGCCGACACATCCGACTTCTGCGGGCATTTGTTGACCGGGTTAACCTTCCCGGGGGTGGATGGATTCAGGACGTGGTAGATAATTTATATATGACAGCAGCAGATGCGGGGCATGTAGCTTATGACAGACATACATTTAGAAAGACTGTTTTGGGGAGAAAGTTGTGCACAGGCCAAGCCACTAGATAATGTTAATAGCTATTAGTAAATAAAACGCTTGACAACAACCGCCGGATTTATCAGAAAGATCAGAATTAACTTTGGTAGGTTAAAGTTAGTTGTATTTCCTTTACAGGACGTCGCAGTCTACTCCAGCATTTTTGGACTGTTTGTGATTTCTTGGCAAGTTCAGTAGTTTGCCACTGCTTTCTGAACGACCAGTACTCATGCCATTTGTTTACAAACCAACGCAAGGCGGTAGGCGACAGGTATCTCTAGTAGGTTCGGGTGCTACTATTCTGCCCTTCATTAATGGACTCCGTTGACACAATGGCGGGCAATGTGGGTCATTTAAGAGTTAAGTCACTTGACTAACCAGTATCCGCGTTAGCGTAGTGGCTATAGGTTCGTTTGCCGGCCCGGTGAGCAGGCGTTCGATCCGCATCGAGGCGGATTCGAATTTGTAATACTGACGTGGGCGCCCAGGTTGACCCAGTCTACAATGGCTACCAGAAAATGTCTTGGGATGTCAAGGCTGCCGGAGTAATACTGGCCACGTGACCAGTCGAGAGCCGATTGGTCGATACAAATATGGGGCTAGCACCGCACGCCCAATGTGCTTTAAGGTGTTTATAAAAGGGCTCCATACTGACTTGACTAACTCGGCCAGGAAGTACAGTAATAGGTGTCTGGTCCACTAGGGCTTGCAAGTGCAACAACATTGTTGTTATTATTATTATTATTGTTGTTGTTATTTCGTGGTTGTTACTGTTAAACAAAGTCAATTCGAGTGGACCACTCGTGTGCGACTTGCAGAATTGGCAACACATTCATACCGAGCTAACTTGCGAGTTCTAAAAATGGCGAGTGCAAGGGTTGTGTGATGATTGTCTACCTTCATCGCCTTGAATGTGACTGGCTCTCTTGCATAGTTTAGAAGCCTGTAAAGTGTGTAGTTCTCGGAGGCTTAATTTCAACGGAGAACATGGTAGATCCCATGTTCTATAGCCAAACAAGTGTCTAACCAGAATTCCCTCAAGAAGAGATGAAGAGAGGCCGTTTCAAGTTATGTACCCCAGCCCTGATACACCAGGGCTGCTGCGACACAACAGAAACACACATGCAAACGAAATATAACTAGGAACCTCGATGACAGAAATGACACACACAGATGAAAACAAACGTTTTGACTCATCTCTTTTGCAACGTACAAAGGAACAAAACTACTTAGCACGACAACTAAACATATCACAATTGCAATAAGTAGCCCACGTATTTCAACAGAATCTATCAAGCTGACATGTTTGTTGAACATGTCAATTACTTATTTGTGACTGTGACATGTTCAGTATTCCAGTTAAGTATTCTTGTTTTGTTCGCTGATAAAGACTGTGGCCGAAAAATTCGCTTGTAGCTGTCTTTTCCTTCGTCCAGATTTCTAGTTATATTTTGTGTTTATACGTTTTTCGGCATCGGTTCGACATTTGCCATGTCACTTTTTGCACCACACTAGTGTGACTTAAAGTAACATCTACTTCGAACATAACGAGTTAAACTAATAACTAGGATAATCTGAGTTAAACCGAGCAGAGATATAGTTATTTTCTAACTCAACAAGAGGAAAGTCAACATCGCATAAAACAATAAAAAAGACAGCAATCGACAGACTTTAGATGGAAGCATTATAAACCAAGTGCTGTGCATGCAGCAAGGCTATTCCATTAGTCTGAAGCATTATAAATGTGAAAACAGTGATTATAAGCGACGAGTAGCCCAGCCGGTGTAAAACAGATACTCACACCATCCTATCTATATGTTCATAAAGACTTTCAAAGGATTCTTTGACAGTTTCTTTACTGATAAACAATGTCACTGACAACAACAGTCGCTTAATAGCTTGATCGCCATCGCCAGTCGGTATAGATGTGGATCACAAATTCACTGCACTCACTACAGCAAGATTATTACTGCACGTAAACGAATTCGCTACCCTGTATTTTTCTTTAAAGTAGATATAGCCTCGAGCGAGGGAAAAACAGGATGTTTATAATTTGACAGTACAAAAATAATTCCTTACGCAGTAATTAATAATAAACTATTACATACGCTGTGGGGGATGAGTGGTCTCGGGGTATGGTGTCCGCCTCGAGTGTTGGAGGTCCCAGGTTCAAGCCCCGGTGAGGGGCAGGATTTTTTTCCACGTGGACTTCTAGTCAAAAAACTTCCCCTGGTCTCTGGGTGGTGAGATCGGACGCCCGTATGTATTGCTGCGCTCGAAAAACATCCCTTGGCAGTTGAAAATCGAAAAAGGGAAGCCTAACGGCGCTGACCGGGCAAAATGTCGAGTTAAAAATCTACCCAAAATATTTTCAGGACCCTCGCCGGTGCTACGGAGTTCGTGCACTGAACTGAGATTCTCCGGACTCAGGCTTGAGTTAGGAGTAGAACGGGACACTTATGGGTTACACCCGTGTGTCGGGATGTTGATCCGTCGACTAAACTAAACTATTACATGCGTTGTATAAAAAGACAGAAGTTAATCACTCTGACTTAACCATCATCATCATACTGATGAGCATCATTCTGCATTGTCTTCTTCTTCTGCTACCTATTCCCCCATTGGAGCACAGGCGCCTCATATAATTCACCACTGCCTCTAATATTTTGCAACGTCAATATTTCCTATTTCACAGGTGCTCGGTTAGAAGCAAGCAGGGAATAGGACAAGTTTACAGTCCGGAGGTCGACCTGGCCGAAAGGTTTAATTAATGCGCTCGCGCTCAAACTTTCTCTGACGACCGTGTTAGGGGGTTTGTTCCACACGCCGGTCAGTTGCATTTCAGTGTTGACTTCTCGTTTAGAAAGCGATGGCAAACTACTGAAATTAAAATTGCCTGATAAATCACAAAAGCCGATCTCCGTAGCAAGGGCACGTGGACGCGATTCGGGAACCCGCTTAACTGCGTTCGAAACACAGCTGAGACCGATCTGGCAGCAGACCGCGTCGCGCTGAGTCTTAAAGTTTTGGTATGGGAGCCGGCCGTTCAGAAAGCAATGGCAAACTACTGAACGTAAACTTGCCAAGACATCAACAACAGCAGCAAAATGCTGTTGTTGACATGGATGTCCTGTAAAAAGGATATGAAAAAAAAAAAAAAACATAAAAGGCCATTAGGAGTGAGAGGTGTTTGCAACGTCTGGAAAGGACAGGCAACAGTGCGAAATCTATATCTAGAACTACTGTCGACCGTTGGCATGTAGAAGTGCTGATGTGCTAGAGTCGGAATTTGATTGGCCTCTATGTAACGGATGTCCGAATGAAAGTAGTTTGTCTAAGGAAGAGAGGATCGGCTATGGTCTCCGCTGTCATGAAGATTGACTTGAGCTGCAGATTGTGCATGCTGCGTGACTGCACGAAAGTCATAGTAATTTCACACGCTGGCGGTAGACAACTAGGCGCCAGGTCTCAAACGTACAGCCCGGATAGCTAACGGATAATGTCACGTGAGTGTTGGCTACCGGAAATAAACCAGGTCATCACAAGTGCCCAATTCTTCCAGCGGTTTCCTAGATTCAGTGCCATACAGAAAGTAGGTCTGGACTAAACAAAACTGGATGGCTGAAAATGGGAAGCAGTTTTGACTTAAAAGTTGTTAATATGGTGGCGAGCCATGTTGTATTATAATGCAATGACAACCTTTCTGCGATATATAAGCCTATGGCAAATACGGTTAGTCGCTTAAGACGATTTATCATCCCACAGCAGTTAATCAGAGTGACAAGAAATCACAGACAGCCAAAACGCGATGGGGTTGACTGCCATGTCCTGAACAGGAAATGCAAGTAATATTTTAGTAGTAGTAGTGGTAGCAGTAGTAGTGGCAGTAGTGGTGGTGGTGGTAATGGTGGTGGGGGTAGTGGTGGTGGTAGTAGTAGTGGTGGTGGCGGTAGTAGTAGTAGTAGTAGTAGTAGTAGTAGTAGTAGTAGTAGTAGTAGTAGTAGTAGTAGTAGTAGTAGTAGTAGTAGTGATGGCAGTAATAGTAGATGTAGTCGTCGTCGTCGTAGTAGTAGTAGTAGTAGTAGTAGTAGTAGTAGTAGTAGTAGTAGTAGAAGTAGTAGTAGTAGTAGTAGTAGTAGTAGTAGTAGTAGTAGTAGTAGTAGTAGTAGTAGTAGTAGTGATGGCAGTAATAGTAGATGTAGTCGTCGTCGTAGTAGTAGTAGTAGTAGTAGTAGTAGTAGTAGTAGTAGTAGTAGTAGTAGTAGTAGTAGTAGTAGTAGTAGTAGTGATGGCAGTAATAGTAGATGTAGTCGTCGTTGTCGTCGTAGTAGTAGTAGTAGTAGTAGTAGTAGTAGTAGTAGTAGTAGTAGTAGTAGTAGTAGTAGTAGTAGTAGTAGTAGTAGTAGTAGTGGAAGTAGTAGTAGAAGTAGTAGTAGTAGTTGTAGTAGTATTAGTAGTAGTAATAGTAGTAGTAGCTGTTGTTGTTGCGGTTGTACAAGAAGAAGGACAGCAACAGCTCCATCATTCACTCGTCCTAATCCTGACAGATTCACCGCCTCCATTCACCACAACCACAGGTCAGGGCGTAGTAACATTTGTCGTGACATCTTCTCATCAATCGTGTGTGCACATGCCAACGTATGTGTTTGCTAATGAGTCAGCTGTCGGTAACCACGTCAGCCTTGTAGCTGGCGCCCTGACAAAAGGCCTAGACGGTGTCCTCAGTTACTTCACATGTGTTGTCCGCTGGAATCACTAACTGTTCACAAGTAGTGCAGTTAAACCAATGGTTGCTCTTCTATTACTATTGCGTGGTATACTAGCCGCAGCCGCCGGCACCACCACCATCACTACCACTACTACCACCACCACTACTACTACTACTACTACTACTACTACTACTACTACTACTACTACTACAACTACTACTACTACTACTACTACTACTACTACTACTACTACAACTACTACTACTACTACTACTACTACTACTACTACTACTACTACTACTACTACAACTACTACTACTACTACTACTACTACTACTACTACTACTACTACTACTACTACTACTACTACTACTACTACTACTACTACTACAAATCTTTCTCCTGCTACTCTTCTTCCTCTTTCGTCATTTTCATAGTTTCGCAATTGCGTTTACAGTTTTAGTTAGTTGAACAGATGGTTATCGAGACCGCTCAAAATAATAGTTGCACACATGCCTAGAATTAGCGCCGAGATGGACTCGGACTAAAGTCGGTACCAAGACATGTTCTGGGAAGTGTAAGTGGCCGGTGTGATTTTGACCATATGATCCCTGCAGTGTTGATAGATCTATAAGAATATGGATTTGGCACAATATATCTAATGCGTTTTTAGGCTTGTAGGAGGGGTGTTCCATTTACACAAGTGATGAAACAAACCACAGTAAACATAACAAAGAAGAATATAAGATAAAGTCAGAAATAAGAGATACATGCGTAAACACGGAAGAACAATGGTTTACCGAGTAGTACAACACTATTGGATTAGATTCAAGGTTTTATTTTTTTTTTAAATATAAACAAATAAGTGAGTTGACAGAAAGATAAATAAGACTGAACACGAGATGTTTGAAATCAAAAGCAGTAAAGGTGGAAGAAATTGCTATAGTAAAGAGATGGCATGAATACATAAGACGGTAAATAGCGAAAGAGCAGAATTAACAGAATAAACTAATTTAAAAAGTCCACCTATTCTAAAAGACGAAGTCAGTGCCACTATACGACATTTGATGAAAGGAAAGACAGACGGATCAGATGAAATCACAACAGAGAAACTAGAAGTACTGTGAGAATTTGGTGTAAAAATATCCACTAAAATGTTAAATTATATTTATAACTATTGAATGAAAATACCCGATGACATGCCGAAATCTGTAGAAATATCCACTAAAATATTAAATTATTTTTACAACTGAAAGAAAATACCTGATGACATGCTGAAATCTGTAGAAATATCCAATAACATATTAAATTATATTTTCAACTATTGAATGAAAATACCTGATAACATGCTGAAATCTGTAGAAATAGCCACTAAACTATTAAATTATACTTACATCTATTGAATGAAAATACCTGATTAGATGCTGAAATGTGTATTTATAGCTCTACCAAAAAGACTAGGAGCAAATGTACATTCGTACAATCAACCTCATAAACAACGTCACCAAACATGTCACCAGAATTATGAACAAGAAGGAAAATAAAGATGGAAATTAGTGAAGACCAGTATGGAGTTTTTGAAAAGAAAAGTACAACCAATGTAATATCCAGACCACGAACACTTCAATAGAGATCAATAGAGGCACAGAAAGGCATATACTGTTGCTTTAAAGATTACACAACGCATTTGATCACGTGAAACATGATGAAGTCATTTAAACGGTCAAAGATGTTACAGCTGATGGGAAATTTGATGAAGTGATCTAAACGGTCGAAGGTGTTACAATTGATGGGGAGCATGATGAAGTGATCTAAACGGTCGACGATGAAACAGTTGATGGGAAACATGATGAAGTCATCTAAACGGTCGACGATGTTACAGCTGATGGGGAAAATCGCATAATCATTTATACAATATTTACCGGAAATATGTAGCAGCAAACATAGTATACTAGCCTAGTGGCTAGAATGACGGGTTCTCCTTCAGGAGAACCGGATTCTTCTTCTTCTTCTTCTTCTTCTTCTTCTTCTTCTTCTTCTTCTTCTTCTTCGTCTTCTTCTTCTTCTTCTTCTTCTTCTTCTTCTTCTTCTTCTTCTTCGTCTTCGTCTTCTTCTTCTTCTTCTTCTTCTTCTTCTTCTTCGTTCATCCGGGGTGTTTTTTTCCCCTCCAGATGTAATTGCTTTGTGCCTGTTTAATTGCGCCTTTAGGTCGACATATCCGACTACTGCGGGTGTTCGTTGACCAGGTTATATCTCTCTATAATTTCCACATTGGAACTTGTCTCCTTTCTTAAAGATAGGTATCAATAATGACTCTTTCCAGTCATGGGGTAATTCTTCTGTCCTCCAGATTTTTATTATTAGTTCGTATAGCTTTAGATGTAATGCATGGCCACCTGCCTTTATAAATTCAGCAGCAATTCCATCAGTCCCAGTTGCCTTATTGTTTTTAAGTCGTGTGATTACATATAGGATTTCTTCAAATGTAGGTTCTTTAATTTGTGGTTCGCATGTTAGAACCTCTTCCTGTGAGAAAATGTTACTTGGAGCTTCACAATTTAGTAATTCAATAAAATATGCTTTCCATGTGTTGCACATTTCCTCATTGGTATTCACAAATACGCACAGAGATAAATACTTGTTTGCATAATCTGGAGGGAAAAAAAAGATATATTAAAGCCATGGATAGGGAATACATAGTGAAGATCTAGTGCAGCCGACCACCAATGTTCTAGGGCATACATAGTGAAGATCTAGTCCAGCCGACCATCAATTTTCTAGGGTATACACAGTGAAGATCTAGTCCAGCCGACCATCAATTTTCTAGGGTATACACAGTGAAGATCTAGTGCAGCCGACCATCAATGTTCTAGAGTATACACAGTGAAGATCTAGTCCAGCCGACCATCAATGTTCTAGGGTATACACAGTGAAGATCTAGTGCAGCCGACCACCAATGTTCTAGGGTATACACAGTGAAGATCTAGTGCAGCCGACCACCAATGTTCTAGGGCATACACAGTGAAGATCTAGTGCAGCCGACCATCAATTTTCTAGGGCATACACAGTGAAGATCTAATGCAGCCGACCATCAATGTTCTAGAGTATACACAGTGAAGATCTAGTGCAGCCGACCACCAATGTTCTAGGGTATACACAGTGCAGATCTAGTGCAGCCGACCACCAATGTTCTAGGGTATACACAGTGAAGATCTAGTGCAGCCGACCACCAATGTTCTAGGGTATACACAGTGAAGATCTAGTGCAGCCGACCATCAATGTTCTAGGGCATACACAGTGAAGATCTAGTGCAGCCGACCATCAATGTTCTAGGGCATACACAGTGAAGATCTAATGCAGCCGACCATCAATTTTCTAGGGTATACACAGTGAAGATCTAATGCAGCCGACCATCAATGTTCTAGAGTATACACAGTGAAGATCTAGTCCAGCCGACCATCAATTTTCTAGGGTATACACAGTGAAGATCTAGTGCAGCCGACCATCAATGTTCTAGAGTATACACAGTAAAGATCTAGTCCAGCCGACCATCAATTTTCTAGGGTATACACAGTGAAGATCTAGTGCAGCCGACCATCAATGTTCTAGAGTATACACAGTGAAGATCTAGTCCAGCCGACCATCAATTTTCTAGGGTATACACAGTGAAGATCTAATGCAGCCGACCACCAATGTTCTAGAGTATACACAGTGAAGATCTAGTGTAGCCGACCATCAATGTTTAAATGACAACTGAACTCACTAGATTGCAGTTCATATCTAAATAAAACGAATGCCGCCCATGAGGTGCCAGTGCACTGGTCAAATGTCTCACAGACTCCAGAATACGTACAGCAAATGTACCCTCTCCTATGTGCCTTTAGAGCTTAAGCCTGATCCCAGGAGCCAACGCGGAAGAGAAAGAATTAGGCACCAGTGACGATGACCTCCTACTGACCAGTGGAATCGCGGAGATAAATCATTTCTTTGTTTGGACTGTTGAGCATAAGAAACTGATCGCGGAAGAGGAAGATCTCAGCCAATCGCCTAGTTTCGTGGGTACAACTCTCTGTAAGACAGATTTATACCTATGGACAATTCGGGAGAGAAAACAGTCTTTCACACCACGCGACGACAACTTGGGAGGCCTTGCTCTCTCTCTCAGCTCACAACGCCCACCCAGCTTTTTCCCGGCGGACACAAGAAATATAGGGTGTATTTTTAATGCTTGTGTAGTGTTTGAAAATATTGCCAGTCCATGTTGTGCATTCACCCTCTGTAATGTTCATGCAACATAATAGGTAAATACAAAACTTGGACCGGCAATATTTTCAAACACTGCACTGTCATTAAAACTACACCCTGTAGTTAACAAAACCCACACTGAGTCGTTCTGTTCCACCACCTGTCAAACTCTCTTCTTTCCACTTTCATCTTCCCGTGGAGCATCGGGCCCAAATCATCACATGTCAAACCCTCTTATCCTAACGGCTTGTTCGCGACACAGGATTTTGCAGCTAAGATTGTCTACGGGATGAGATGCCCAGCTCTCATGCCAACCCTCCTTAGCCACCACGTACTACACACTTAGAAGGCAATGATGTCAACTGATTCAGTGCCGAAGGATCGCCAAATGCCACCTCTCGTTTGGACAGAAGGACGATATATCGCCATACTAGGGTCATATTGTTATTTGTTTCGTTTCCCCCTCTGACGTGTCCCCACCTTGCCGTGGTAGAGGAGCTTGCGTGTTGCAATTCATTGAGCTATGCTGACAGTAGCTAAATTACATGTCGGGCGGATCAGGGGATAGGAACCAGACCAAGAGAGGCACATACCTGCTGCTCTGCAGGTAGACTGAGTACAGACAGTCAAAGTCTGTATCAGGCGCACGATGCCACAACATTCTTGGTCCAGACACATATTTAACGGCTCTCTGCTAACGGACATGGTGGAACTCCTCTAAGTCAATAACCCCCGGATGTGAGAGCCGGGCTGATACTCACCCATGCAAAATGGAAGGTGAGATGCTAAACCTGCTACATACTTGGTCCAGACACCTGTTCGAAGGCGCTCACTCGAGGGGTATGAGGGATCCCCTGATGAGAGAACCTGGCCGTTACTCGCTCTCTGCTACATGGAGCTAAGGTGCTGAGCCGGCAGCACAGGTAGCCTACCCCGAGAGCCTTACTAAATGTGGAAAAACGTCTCAATCGCATGCAGTGCTTTACGATGCAAGTCTGCATAAAAAAACTCATTGAGTGAGTATTGTCAAAGGTGGAGAAACGTCTCATTAACACGAAATGGAACGCTCGGCTAGCGAATCCATGACGTGAAAGTCCGAAGCGAAAGCTTGCTGAGTGGATGTCGTCTGCAGACTAACCGTTCCTGGTCTGTGCGGGGAGCGGCCAGGGGCGAACGAAATACCCAATATATAGAAGTGAGGAATTTAAAGCAGCCATGAGCAGGCCGTGACGATTCCTTGGGTGAGACCAGTCTCAGAGCGCTAAGTGCCGGCTCTGCAATTATGGAAGCCTCCTTGGATTGCGGAGATGCCCATGGTCTGCCCCTGCCTTCCCTTGAGGGTTGACCGTGATGTCTTTGACCGTTCTAACTTGACCAGCTGAGACGTGGACGACACCACAACAGAATGTCCATCGAAACCCCAAGGAAGGCTAACCTGATGAAAAAAACGCCCGCCAAAGGAGGATGTGCTGACCTAAGGGTGGCAAATAAAACTGGCACAACGCAAAAACGTCCGAGTGAAATGTCCCTCGTTCTTGGAACAGCTCTGACTATTTCGCCTTCCGAATGTCCTTCGTGCCCGGAACAGCTCTGACTATTTTATCTTCCGGGCACAGCGACCAGCACATGTCCGAACCGAAAGATCGCTGAGTAGATGCCGTCTGCAGACTGACCGTTCCTAGTTTGTGCGGGGAGCGGCCTGTGGTGAACGATATGCCCAATATTTGGACGTGAGGAACTAAAGCAGCCATGTACGGGACGTGACAATTCCTTGGGTGAGCCCAGTACCAATGCGCTATGCAATTATGGAAGCCTGTTTGGATGGTGGTAAATGCCCATGGACTGCCCCTGCCTTCCCTTGAGGGCTGACCGTGAAGACTTCGACAGATCTAACTTGACCAGCTGGGATGTCGACGGCAACACAAAAGTGAGAGTCCCACAGGAATGCTAACATGATTAAAAAAACGCACGCTAAAGTCGGATGTGTTGGCCTAAGGTTTTTTTTTTTGGCCTAAGGGTGCATAACAAACACACCGCAATTACGTCTAAAAAACACTCCGGATGAACACAGAAGGAGAAGAAGTTTTGTTTCGTGGTATCTTCCAAAATTCCAATGCTCAATGAACTAAAATGAATATTATAATACATGGTATGTTTTTAATGATTGTGCAGAGCTTGAAAATATTGTCGGTCCAAGTTTTGTATTTACCTAACCTATTATATTGCATGGACTTTACAGAGGGTGAATACAGAACTTGGACGGCAATATTTTCAAATACTGCACAGTCATTAAAAATACACCCTATACTCGCTCATTTGAATGTGTACCAGGTTTGATCCAAACCTGTTTTTTTGTTTGATACTGAATCAGTTAATATTACATGAAATACAAAATATGGATGATAAACTAAAATACTTTACTCATACCGAACGTCACAATAACTCGAAAGAACAGAAATAGCGGGCGCGGTGACTGGAGAACGAGGCAGGGTCGACAGACACCAAGGTGGACGCAGGGCACTACAGACACCATGACCATGGAATAAGAAGAGTTAGCGGAAAACTGAGAACTTGATACCGTAGAAAACTTTAGCTGCCAAATTTATACAACCCATCAAGAATAAGTCTACAAAGGGCGTGGTTTGAGTTAATTGACAGACTGTGCTCCACTGGATGACGAAAGACAGAAGAAGAAGAAGAAGAAGAAGAAGAAGAAGAAGAAGAAGAAGAAGAAGAAGAAGAAGAAGAAGAAGAAGGAGGAGGAGGAGGAGGAGGAGGAGGAGGAAAGAAGAAGAAGGAAAAGAAGAAGAGGGGGGTAAGGCGGAGAAGGAAGAGAATGAAATTGACTACTTCATACCGTAGAAAACTTTAGCTGCAAAATCCAACCCATCAAGAATAAGTCTACATAGGGCGTGGCATGAGTTGATTGACAGGTTGTGCTCCGTTGGGACATGATAGGCAGAAGAGGAGGAAGGAGGAGTAAGAGAGGAGGAAGAAGGAGAATGAGAAGGGGGAAGAGAAGGAAACTGACTACCTCATCCTGTAAAAAAAACACTTTAAGATGTAAAATCCAATCCATTATGAATATATCTACAAGGGGCGTGACATTAGCCGGTTGACAGCCTATGCTCCAAGAAGAAGAAGAAGAAGAAGAAGAAGAAGAAGAAGAAGAAGAAGAAGAAGAAGAAGAAGGATACCACACAGCCGAACATTTCACAATACAGCGGCAATATATGTGACTGTACAGCCATTACGTTTGTCACGCCTGTAAAATAACTTCAAATTGTTATCCTGACAACACACAAGTACTAACATTTCGGTGACCTCGTTCGAGGACGTCCTACCAGCACATGTACCATTCTAGCGACAGACACAAGCATGTAGGCTCAAAGTTCGCCCGGCCTTACAGTAGCCGTGTAGCGACTTCGACACTGATAGTACAGATAGGAATGTATGAATGAGATAATAACCTTTAAGCACTCGAATGACATTGCATTTTTGCACATCTTCATGTAGAGCAAGTCACTAAAGCGTTTCAAAGCCGAATCACAAAACGCGTTGCAGCTGGGGAGGGCGTTTATTTAAAATCCGAGCTGACAGAATGCACAGGCAACAGACTGTTTCACTGGTTTTGTGGGGTAACTGGGCCATGTATAAAGTGCACGAACAAAGTGCGCAGGCAGCACGCCATGAGAATGAATGTAACCAGGTTTTATTTCTGAATGATAAATGGAAATGTTTATAAAATGGAGGAATGGCAGCGAATGCACAAAAAGATCATTGTGAAATGGTATTGCTAACATATATAACATACAGACGTGACTTTGTAAGGTCAATAATATAGAAGAAAGAATGCGAATCATGACTTTTCAGCCCTGTGAGCTGTAAGTGCACCAGGTTGAATAATATTTAAGTGTACTTAGGTTCTTCGTATAGTCCATACCTTGTGGAGTTGGTGATCATATTTGTTCATACCTGGTGGAGTTGGTGATCATGTCTGTCCATACCTTGTGGAGTTGGTGATCATATTTGTTCATACCTGGTGGAGTTGGTGATCATGTCTGTCCATACCTTGTGGAGTTGGTGATCATATTTGTTCATACCTGGTGGAGTTGGTGATCATGTCTGTCCATACCTTGTGGAGTTGGTGATCATATTTGTTCATACCTGGTGGAGTTGGTGATCATGTCTGTCCATACCTTGTGGAGTTGGTGATCATGTCTGTTCACACCTTGTGGAGATGGTGATAATATCTGTCCTTACTTTGTGGAGTTGGTGATCAAGTCTGTTAACACCTTGTGGAGTTGGTGATCATGTATGTTCACACTCTGTGGAGATGGTGATCATATTTGTTCATACCTGGTGGAGTTGGTGATCATGTCTGTCCATACCTTGTGGAGTTGGTGATCATATTTGTTCATACCTGGTGGAGTTGGTGATCATGTCTGTCCATACCTTGTGGAGTTGGTGATCATATTTGTTCATACCTGGTGGAGTTGGTGATCATGTCTGTCCATACCTTGTGGAGTTGGTGATCATGTCTGTTCACACCTTGTGGAGATGGTGATAATATCTGTCCTTACTTTGTGGAGTTGGTGATCAAGTCTGTTAACACCTTGTGGAGTTGGTGATCATGTATGTTCACACTCTGTGGAGATGGTGATCATATCTGTCCATACCTGGTGGAGTTGGTGATCATATCTGTCCATGCCTTGTGAAGTTGGTGATCATGTCTGTCCATACCTTGTGAAGTTGTTGATCATGTCTGCCCATACCTGGTGGAATTGGTGATCATGTCTGTCCATACCTTGTGAAGTTGGTGATCATGTCTGTCCATACCTTGTGGAGTTGGTGATCATGTCTGTCCATACCTTGTGGAGTTGGTGATCATGTCTGTCCATACCTTGTGGAGATGGTGATCATGGCTATCCAGTCTTCTGTACTGCCAATCATTTCTTATACCGATGTTCCTCCATGCCATAATGTCACCTTGTCCAGCACCTTCTCTCTTGGTCTCATGTTGCCTCCCCTTCCTTCCAATTTCCCGGTTGTCACGATGTGACACGTCCAAAGAACATGGACTATCTTCGTCTGATGCGAGCAGCCTCTTCTCGGTATAGGTTCACTTCTGGCAAGATATCACCATTCCTCTCTTGACCCGCCCAAGGTGTTCTTGTCATTCTTCTATAAAATCACCTTCTTCGCAGTATAATTCCTCACCAGTCTTGCTAAGTGACCATGATACGCTTCCATGCATCAAAATTGGCTGGATTAGCCTTGAAGAATGAACTTTTTCACATCGATTGACAAAGATATCTTGAAAAGAATATTCTTCAATTTATGAAATGCTGTCTTTGCTTGGGATATTCAACAGTAACTTCTTTAATGCATCTTCCAACTGCTGTTATATAAGTACCCACATACACTGAGTGTGTGCTCTACAACGTCATATTACAAGTTCACCTTTGGAAGAACATTTTGGGACATGATTGATAAAGGACATATGAAGCGCATTGCCTTAAATGACTCATAACTGAAAATTACATGACATGTCAACAAGCAGTTTACCAGAAGTGGCTTGAATAAATCCAAGAATGGAATATGGGCTGTCTATTTCACTCACACAATCTCAACTACTGAAGCTACTATACGTAGTTTGGTCAATTCAGTATTCCTCTTGAGGAAAATGGTATACTACACGCGATAAAAGCGAAAGAATGCAGATTGTGATATCTTAGTACTTCAACCGGACACCCGTCAAAGTCAGCATGTCTAGAGTTATATAAACTGTTATTACAGAGAATACTACTTTGTATTTTGTGCAAAAAAAATATAAACAGAAATTCTGCTTTATTTAAACACAAATTCTATTTGCAATAAACTGATGATAATTTTAGTAGAAATACAAATATTCATGGCTACTGTACCGAGCCAGTGGTCAGAGTTCAATCCTCAGTAATCTCAGGATTCTTGTTTCCAGCCAGAAAGGTTCTGGGATCCACTCAGCTTCTCAAAATGAATTACAAACAAATTTAAGAAGTTTTGGTAATTACCTGGGAAGGTAAAACAGCGGGGAATGGAACTGTTGACTTCACCTCGACAAGATGCGGTCTAGAATGTGTCAGGATTTAACACTTCACATACACACACATACAGGCACGCACGCACTCAGGCACGCACGCACGCACTCAGGCACGCACGCACACTCACACACATACTCACACACAGTCTCACACCCAAAAATTCTCCCTCTCATACATACTCTCTCTCACCCACACACACACTCACACACCCACACTCTCATACACATACACACTCACACACATACACACACATACACAGGCACGCACGCACGTACAGACACACACACTCACACTCACACACAGTCTCACACCCACACACTCTCCCTTTCATACACACTCTTTCTCACTCACACACACATTCATACACCCACACTCTCACACACATACACATTCACATACACTCTATCTCTCTCACACACACACTCACGCACACTCACTCATACACACACACACTCTCTCTCTCTCTCTCTCTCAAGCACACACACACTATCTCTCACACACACTATCTCTCACACACCCTCTCTCACACACACACACTCTCACACACACACTTTCTCTCACTCACACACACACTTTCACACATACTCTCTCACACTCTCTCTCTCTCTCTCATACACACACACACACACAGACAGACAGACAGACACACACACACTCATGAAGCCGCCTGCCTCACGCTCTGAGAGTCCTGGGTTCGCCTCTGGACTCCGCCATTGAGTTCACGAGGGAAGTTTTCTCAGAGACTGCCAGACGTCGCAGGTGAAGCTACGGAGTTCGTGGCTCAGTGCGCAACTTTCGGCCCGGTCTCACTGCAGAAAGAGGGCGAGCCATATGGGACAAAACCGGTACCATGAAGTGGTCCCTCTTGCCTGTCAAGGTCATTTAAAGCTGTGAACTACCTACATCAGCGCCTGCATTATAACACTCACACGGGAACTTCCGTTGTAAAGAGATATTTGCACACAACGATATTTGATGATATCATCAAGATAAACCACTGAACGTTACAGAAAATTAACCCGGAGGTTGATCACAGAGTTCTAGAAAGGTACAAAGGACATGCAGTATGCAGTATTGTAAAAAAAAAAAATAAAAACTTGTTCGGTAGCAAAGATCATCATACGTTGAATCATCATCAAAACACTTTCGAGTTCTTCAGACAAGTGTGTTGCCTAAGAAATAACACCGAGAACACAACGAGGTGAATAGTATACAACAATCAGATAACATACACTGAAGTGAGTGGCCATTGTCAGTTCCACGGTACTGTCAGATTAGTTGCCAGTATGGCTTCGGCGCTTAGGTTGAGGATCCCATACAAATCCTGTACAGTATGAGACAACTTCATTTCAACTTTTCGAAAATATTCAGCAATATGTTGTGTCTGTACGTATATTTGCTTTTACAAGACCGTTGGCCTTAAAGGGACAGTTGTTCTGCTATCATATTTCTGCTGTATGACCAAAATAATAATGCCAGACCAAAATAAATATGAGATATTCCAGAAGCCAGTAACACAGATGCACAAATAACAAGATTAGCAACCAAAACCTGAATTATTTAAATATGACAATGAATTAATGAAACATGGAACGTACATTAATTACAAAGGAGCAATGGGGGGTAAATTATTCATCAATGTGGACACGTGATAATGTAAGCAACGCTAATAATAGTTTTTTTTTTTTTTTTTTAAATTTGAAAAACTCACCTGACAATGTAAGCAAAGCTACTAGTTTTTTTTTTTTTTTTATTCATCTGGAAGAATATACTCGGACAGGAAAACAACAAGGTAGAAAATGAGCAGTGAAAAATGTTGTAATGCCACAGTGGCAGAATGACGTAATTACAGGTGTTAGGAACATTTGTATTATTTACATATATTTGTTAATACGGCCCTGGGATTGCATCATTTGGTTGGCATGTACAGTTTATAGGGTTTAAATATGGTATCTTATGTATCTAGTACGGTCTATCTCATTTTTGCTGTTTTGTAAATTGCTTTATGAGTGACAACAATTATCTAATACGTTATTCCGTTACTTGTATAGACCCAAGGAGTTCTCCCCCCCCCCCCCCCTTTCTAGGGTTGCTTATTTCTGCCAAACATAGACATGTAGAAAACATTGGAAGAATCCAAAAATGTCGGTGAAGGGGTTGGAATGTTCCATGTGTGCAAACACGGCGATTCTGGCAGTAATAAATTGAAGTAAAACGGAGCATTGCTGATTAAATTGATCATTTAAACATTTTTTAAAACAAAAACAACAAGATGAGACAGTCGAAAGAATATGCATTATTAAACATTAAAAAACGTATTGTTATTTATCAGAGTTGGGGCAACACAGCAAAGACGTAAATCAATACACATAACAGCATTTGGGGACATTTTGTCCCAAGCGCAGAAACTACGCGACAACAACAATAAAATATACATTTCGTGACTTAGTTATCTCTAAAGTATAGATAGGTCTGTTGCTGGCGAAAAATGCCACACCACGCAAGCAAGTGCATGGTTGAATACAGCGTGCTAGACTCGTCTGCACAACGACCAAGCTTGCATTTTGAATTCTGCTGAAGTCAACAACTGAAGTCTCCGTGTACACTTTTAACAGATATGTTATGTGGGCATTCATATCACGGAACTTACGGAAATTAATGATACACAGGAGAACTTAATTATTTAGGGAATGTTATGTAATGAATATAATTGTTTATTCTCTACATGCCCCTACTTTTCTTATTCTCTAGTTAGGAGTCGATATCGACAGTAAACATAATATATTTGGTTTGGTATGTTTTTATGTCAGATGTTAGCAGCCAAGAAGATAACAAGTTAGCAAAGGCTATTCTTAACACTACAAAAGCAAATTTAAAATAAAACAAAACGAGCCCACAACAGATGTAAACAGCTCACCAAAGTCGTATGTTCTTTGGGCATATGCCAACAACAACAACAACACGCATAGTATAGTCATAAACAGTATGGAACATATAAGACATTATTAACGCCCAGGACTGCGCGGTGTGTATAAACTACACACATAAAACGCCAATACCCCGACAGCACACTCACATGTTTTGTCGGTACACGGAACTATTGTATCAGTACACAACACACACAGCGTGTTTCCCATCCGAAATATCTACAGCTCCACTTCACACTCTCCTAACACGGTTCACTCGGAGCTGGCAGTTGCCAGGAAACAAACTTTCACAATTAAAACAGGCAAAACCATGGAAATTTGTCCTACCTTGCGAGCACATGATACTCCTGACAGGTCACTCCAGGCACACGTCAGACAATTGGATTGTTACAAAATATCCCTGGCTGAAGAGCCAACTGGATCGTACACATCTACTACAAAACTTATTTAGGGTCAGCATGCCGTTATGTCAGAATGACCTCACGTTACCTACTTGGCTCAGGTCAGTCACCGTGGATCGCTGGCAGCGAAGGCAGGGCTGTGCGAGCTCCCAGCTGCACACCAGTCGCACACAGTCAAACAGGGCCGCAAACACACACGCACGCAGCCACAGTACAATGCACAAAGCCAGCCGCTCTAACTTCACTCAGAGAGAGCAAGGTGAATAATTTTTTGCTTGGCAGTTTCTATCATGGGCGCATTGCACTGGAACATAACAATAAATGAGGAAAAATATTTTCCGGTATCGACATTAAAATATTTTAGAACGGCCTGGCTGTTTGGGGGAAAAATGGCTTCCCTGATTATGAAGCTCAGGGGGGAGTGGAAGAGGGAGGAAAAGGGGAGGGGTTAGAGGATTTTGGAAATTAGGTCAACCTAACATGAAGGGTCACTGGGGCGCGGGAGGTCAAAAACTAGGGTCAAATTTAGGTCACCGCAGACTACTTTTGATCTTAACACTAAACTTAATCGATATATTAACATAATAAAGAAACATGTATTTGAACTTGTGCGGATATTTGCTGGGCTAGTTAACATGGATTTTGTCTATTTTCCACGTGTCCATTCAAGTGGCCCATTCCCCATCAATTTTCTTGTATCAGTATCGGATTTCCATTAATGTCCGCAGTTGAAATCTCTAATTGGAATTGAACGGGATTTGTGGTTGGTCGGGGTGGGTGCGCTCAGCCGCAAGCGCGCGCGCACACACATACACACATCCCCACACACACACACGCTCACTCATACTGACGTACAAAGTGAGGAGAGAGAGGGAGAGAGAGAGAGAGAGAGAGGGAAGGAGAGAGAGAGAGAGAGAGAAGGAGAGAGGTATAGAAAATATTGTTCTACCCACTTCCTAACAGAACATAATATATACGTAACTATAAGAAAGAGGCCGGTCTCCCTGGCCTAGGAGTTAGCGACTTTCTCCGTAATCCCGTATATCCACGAGAGGAATGTAACTTGCGCGAGAATTGGTAGCGGTTCTCGCCGCGTTGGTGACTTAGGGGTATGTGAGCCGGCCGCTCAGAAAGCAATGGTAAACTACTGAGAGTAATCTTGCCAAGAAATCAACAATCAGCTGAAAGATGCTGATGCCGACAGCGATGTCCTGTAAAGGATATGCGAACAAAACACCACCCCCCCAAAAAAAAAAAAAATAAGAAAGAGACAAACGGTGTTTTTTGGTGATATGGTAAGAAAGGACATTGAAAATGACTGGGACGACTGGACAGATGAGCGGCAGAAGAGGCAGAGAGAAATAAATGATGCCGGATAGACCGAATAAACGAACGAACAATCTAACTTTATTTTTAAAAGGATCACAAATTGGGCACGCAGGCCCGTCTTACATTCGGCCATTCTAATCACGCATCTTTCGTACAGCAACCATCTATTGTGCATGTTACATTCACGTAGGGGAAAAACCATTGTCAAATTAATGCTATGAACATAAACAATGCATATTGCCATGTTATGAGCCAGACACACATACACATGCATAAACACATAATTCATACATGCTTGCATACATACTTACCCCATTTACACAAACTCTCACAGATATACACCCAGTCAATAACACACAATACACACTCCCTCGCATACACATATACTCACTCACACTGATATGGTGGTATGAGGGATTGTCGTCAACAGTGTGGAACCACAACACCAAGGACCGAGATTTGTGAAGTTGCACGAATGCCTTCGCCAGTTGTCAAGGCACATGCTGATGATGATGATGATGGCCCACCTCATACGTCTGTTCAAACCATGGCTGGTGGAATACCGCTAGTAACATGCATGCGAGCCGGCGCATTGCTGTCACTGTTAGGACGTTCGCTGACAATGGCATGAGCGCGAGGGTTCGGTTCCTGGGCTGACTGCTCCACACGAGAAGGAAAGACTGACCACCTACTTCACCATGCACTCCGGCTTACAACATGTGATGGCCCTAGTACGAACGCTGGTAAGCGGGATTACGAGACAACATTAAAATTGACAGCTATAGTTACAGAACAAGTTACAAGTTACAAGTCTTGAGTACACTACCAAATGAGATTTAGTTCATTTAGCAGGTGGATATTCAAAAATACAAAGAATACCATGGACAGCCAGAAAGACCAATGAACAAGTCCTTCAAGAAACAAATGAAGATCGTAAACTGATTAGAGACATTAGACGTAGACAGTCACCATTTTTTGGGCATGTTATAAGAAGAAATCATTTGGAGAACTTGGTGACAACTGGTAAGATTGAGGGGAACAGACCAAGGGGAAGACCTAGAAGCAAGTACCTGGATGGCTTGTCCTTGTGGCATGGTCGAGACTGAAAATCGGAGCTGATCCACGACTCTGGTGATCGAGTGAGATGGCAGAACATGACCGCCTACGCTTACCGGCATGGCACGTGATGGATGGATGGATAGTTACAGACCGGGATCGACCCGTCATCTCCAAATGACGATAGCTCCTCGCTGCAGCATCAAGTGTACTTCAACGCCCGAACAACTAGACACCCCTTTAAAAAAAGGTGTCTTGGTGGCTTAAAAGGTTTCCCCATTTCTTTTTCTTCTGCGTTCATCCGGAGTTTTTTTTTCCGGACGTGATTGCGTTGTGCCTGTTTACAGCAGAGCTGCGTTCTTGCGCCGTTAGGCCGACACATCCGACTTCTGCGGGCATTTGTTGACCGGGTTAACCTTCCCGGGGGATTCCCCATTTGATATTTATATGTTAGACGTGTACAACATAGGAATCGACCAATCATTTCTCTTCTTTTAAAAGTTCGTTACTATATTATACTGGACACAGCAATACGGTCTGATGTGTGTGAGTCTTTGTTATTTGACCTATGCTAGTTTAATATAAATTGCTTAGACCCATGGTGCTATTTATTTCAATGGTTGCATAAGAATTATGTCCATAGTCCATAGTTGTCGGTTCATGTGGGTGGTAGACCTGCCTAATGAAGACACACTATTTCAGGAGTGTCTAGTTGGTCATGCGAGTAAGTACACTTGTTCCTGCAGCGAGGCGCAGTAGTGATTTGGAGGTGACAGGTTCAAACCCTGGTCGGTAACTTTGTTGTTGTCTATTGCGTCCTCTAGTCTCTAATTCTGACCCCTACGTCTATGGGCGCCAAACTATACGTATGTATTTATTTATTAAATGTCTTGATAGCCTCAAGGGTTCCCCAATTAACAATCATAGACACATGACAGCATTCAGGGTACAGTATCCACCGGTGTTCATTTTCCATTTCTGTATTTGCCAAGAAACTAGCTAGTCAATATAATGTTGTTTGTCCATCAAGAATGATGATGACCATTCATTTCATCCAGTGGGGTTGAAATATGAAGCCATGAGTTCTAAGATGGCTGGTAAGACCTATTTTGGCTCAAAATGTTCTTTGACAATGTGGGTAAAGAATGCTTGACGTTCCAGGAGGAGGATCTCCTGCAGTGGTTTTTCTGTCCAGCTTCTTCTTCACAGCTCTTGCAGTCCTGGTTGCTTCACAAGTTACTGCACCCTTGCGTAATGATGTACGCCACCAATTTCGGTCTTTGGCAGCAGTCTCCCAGGTGTCAAGATGAATTCCAAAAGCTTTTAGTGGGATTAAATGGATACCAATATAATAATGTAGCAAACACAATGCATGTTTTTAAGTTGCGAGTCCCGTTATGATATTACTTGGTCTTCTTCTTCTTCTTCGTTCGTCCGAAATGTATCTTTGGACGTAATTGTCTTGTGCCTGTTTACAGCAGAGCTGCGATATTTGCGCTTGTCGGCCGAGATATCCGACTTCTTCGGGCGTTTGTTGACTGGGTTAACTTTCCCGGGTGTTTCGTAGGACGTTCCACTCCCCCAACGTTGTTGTGTCGTCTCCACCCCTTCATCTGCAGAAGGTGCCCCGGCTGGCCCGTTTGGAACAGCCGATGCATGCTGGTCGACCCTCAAGGTAAGGCAGGGGACAAACCATGGACATTTCTCGCCATCCAAGGAGGCTTCCATAATTGTTGTCGACACATTGTGTTCTGGTACTGGGCTCACCCAAGGAATCGTCACCTACTGCACATGGCTGCTTAGTCTCACTTCCGTATATTTATTTGGCCTTCCGTTCACCACAGACTCATGCTCCAGAAATCTTAAGAATGCAGTGTGCAGATTACATCCACACAGTGAGCTTTCGATTCAGACTCTCCACGTAATACATTCAGTAGCCAAGCAATATTCCATTTCCTAGCCATTTGGGACGATTTTGCCATCGATATACCTGTAGCATGATGTGCGGCAAGCCAGGGATATTCTCCTTCTGCTTCGCACACCTTCAGATGTCCACCTGAATATAGTTACAGAAAGCAGCAATCAACTTGAGCCTTGTTGACATCTTCAGAGTTTCTCCTCAACGATTGCAGGCCAAAATAATTTTCTCTGTTATGCATATGTTTGACACTCCTGCAGCAAATGCATAGTTGTCATTTTACCAGTTCCACAATTACATTCATCAGTATCTCCTACCTTTAATTGATTGAACATGTGGCGTTTCAGCAGGTTATGTCCAGTGTGGAGTCTGGAGATTGTTACTCGTACTTGTTCACTTCGGTCGAATTGATAACATGCATCATCTTTCTGGTGGCCTGGATGCTCTGATTCCCACTTTGTTCTGTAAGTGCCTTTTATAAACCTCTTTGCCTCATTACAGGTTATGTCTATGTCAGGGCGAGGTAGTCGTCTATAATCTCAGGCAGGTGTTGCTTTCTCTAAGCTGGGAACTCGTATAAATTATATGTTAAGTGTAGGTCGGCATGGCCGAATGGATAAGAACACTTAACCATCCGGTGTGCTGATGCCAAGGTTAGCGGTTGAACCGGACAGTTGGACTAAAATGATGACCTATCGTCCTTGACTTGGGGACGTAAATTACAAGTACCTCTGAAGTCGGAGTGGATTCGCCTGATGGCAAGAGACACTGTTAATAGGGAAAGCTGATCCACAGGCAAAATTCAGTCCAGCACTACTAGAAGTAGTGTGTGTGGACCTAGCTTGAGTTCAAAGCGAGCGAGTGCAAAACAAAATAAAAATATGTTAAGTAGAGGTTGTGTCCTAATCTGCCTATTTGCAGTTTCTACAAAGCTGCTTTGCTTCAGTCTTCCCTTTCTAAGACCATTAAACCTGTTATACGTGGGGTGGTCTGTCAATCTTCTATACTTTTCTGCTTGTTGCTGGGCTCTGCTATCTCTTCTGTTCTGCATTTGTTTAAAAACAAGTGATCTTTTCTAGTTCGTTAATAGGCATTGTCTTCAGGCTTCCAGTTACAGTCCGCATTCCTTGATTTCTAGATCTATTATTTTACAGTTTGACTTGGCTGTTTTTGCCAAAGATGCAATGCCGTATACCAGTACTGGCCTCACCCGTTCAGTATATAACTTCTTGAGAACTTGTTCATCTGCTCCCCACGTTGTACCAGCAAATTTTTTCATGACTGCCATTCTTTGCTTTGCACTTGTTCAATGTTTCTCAATCTGTCTTCCATGTCAGGCGACGATCAAAGGTGACTCCTAGATAGTTTGGATTTTCTTCATGGCACAATATTTTTCCATTCAATACCAGCTTAGGTTGCTGAGTTTTAGTTGAGAGGGAGAACACTGTGCATGCTGTTTTCTCCTCACTTATCCTCACTAGCCATGATTTTGACCAGTCCTCTAAAGCTAAGGTTTGCTACATTCTACTGTTTTATTTATTTATTTATTCATATCCTTAATAGGACATCGCAGTCAACACCAGCATTTCTGCCGTTGTGATCTCTTGACAAGTTTACGTTCAGTAGTTTGCCACTGCTTTCTGAACGACTAGCACCGTTACCAACGCAAAACCAACGCAACGCGGTCTGCTGCCAAATCGCACGCAGGTGTGCTTCGGACGCGAGTATTCGGGATTACGAATCGCGTCCGTAAACTCTTCGCCACGGAGACATTCTACTGTTAGCTGTACTAATATATTCTTCAAATGTCCATATGGCTAGGTCATCAGCAAAGGAGGATGTGTGTACTCTGGCTGGACGATTATCTGTGGTGTCATTTATATATGCTAGGAATAATGTTAGTGAAAGGACTCCCCCTTGGGGAAAACCTTGCTCCAACAGCATCTTTTTGCTGATTTGTCCTTGTATTTTTGGGTAGATACTCTAAGAGGTATGTAACCCCCCCCCCCCAAAAAAAAAAAAGTAATGAGAATCCATTCAAAATAAATACTAAGCAATAGATGACCAACACTCATAAATAACTCTTTGTTCCTATGGCATTCTTTGTAACCTTTTACAATTGCAGTTATTGTATTAATGGACTGGAAGTTTGTTTGTGTGTTCGTAGGTAGTTAAAGAGTATTTACTACTACAACTTACAGACGAAGAAAAAAGTAGTATGTGATGATATTCTTGTTCTGCGTTCATCCGGAGAGTTTTTTTCGGACGTGAATGCGTTGTGCCAGTTTACAGCAGAGCTGCGTTCTTGCGCCGTTAGGTCAACACATCTGACTTCTGCGGGCATTTGTTGATCGGGTTAACTTTCCCGGGGTATGTGATGATGATGATGGAGTAGAAGGGTGGAGGAGGAGGAGGTGATGGGAAAGATGAAAAACAGGTAAAGAAGAAGAGGAGGGGGAGTTAAGGAGGGAGTGGGGTGGAGACGAAACATAAATTTAAGTAACAATAATAATAATAGCAGGGCGTAAACAGAGACTCGTCATATCATTAAGATATTGGTGGAGTAGTTGGGGGAAGCGACTGTATACGTTTGTGACCCAGTCAAAAATGCCGGTATGAGGCCGGGTTCTGAATTAGGAACGCTTGAGAAGTAGGGAAAAGAGTTGACCAGACCGCCGCATAAACTCACGATACCACCGGCTGTTACGTGCATTGAGTTGATGGAGTTAGCAAGCACACTCAAGGTTACGACATTACCCGCTGTTGCCAGGGTTGAGTTAATGGAGTTAAGCAAGTAGACTGAAGGTTACATCACCAGCTGTTGCATGGATTGAGTTGATCGTGCTACAACTAGCTGCAAGGTTACCCTTTAATCACACATTGTGGGGATAGTTAAAGTATTAGAGGACACTATTAATCCAAGAACTAGAAAACTGTATATTATAATCTCTTATTTTATGTGGCTTTATTGTGCTTGTACTGTGTAGGCATATCTAAGTTTCTGTGAGCTAGTATACACACACCGACTACATCATGCTTCGATACGTGTGAGTTAGTTAATTAGTCTTCAGATTATCCCCAGTGTAGATCGAACCATTCAGTCCATAAATGCTCGGATCCCCTCCTCAGTATCTCCTTCAGCGAGTTTACGCCGTCGACACCAGTTCCATGTTGGTTGACCATTCTTCAATGTCCTCCATAGATAGCGCTCTTCTGACTTCTCCCCCATTGACTTGATATTCTTGCAGTCAGGTCAAGGTTCTGAGCCGTATGGTGCTACGGGCCATATATTAGCAGTGAGTGTTCCCGTCTGCAAATGAACATTTTAAAAAGCAGTATTCGGTATATGGTGCTAGCATGATATGTTATAGACCAATCAGCACTCGATGAATGATATGTTATAGACCAATCAGCACTCGAAGAATGATATGTTATAGACCAATCAGCACTCGATGAATGATGCTATGTTATAGACCAATCAGCACTCGACGGATCATATGTTATAGACCAATCAGCACTCGATGAATGATATGTTATAGAATAATCAGCACTCGATGAATGATATGTTATAGACCAATCAGCACTCGATGAATATGTTATAGACCAATCAGCACTCGATGAATGATATGTTATAGACCAATCAGCACTCGATGAATGATGCTATGTTATAGACCAATCAGCACTCGACGGATCATATGTTATAGACCAATCAGCACTCGATGAATATGTTATAGACCAATCAGCACTCGATGAATATGTTATAGACCAATCAGCACTCGATGAATATGTTATAGACCAATCAGCACTCGATGAATATGTTATAGACCAATCAGCACTCGATGAATATGTTATAGACCAATCAGCACTCGATGAATATGTTTTAGACCAATCAGCACTCGATGAATATGTTATAGACCAATCAGCACTCGATGAATGCTATGTTATAGACCAATCAGCACTCGACGGATCATATGTTATAGACCAATCAGCACTCGATAAATGATATGGTCCCTATCACGCCGGCCGCATTTACTTCCCAGCACAGTTTAGATTGGATCGGCCTGGGAGATACATTTACAAACTGCCACCTCAATAGGGATTCGAGCGCACGCCTAAAGAGCCGACAGCAAGCGTGCTGGCCACTGTCAGTTCAACACCAATGCTCATGTTAGACACGGGCGTTTCCCTTGAAATGCTCTCTTTGTTTTTCCTGGTTTTTAATTGCTGACCTAGATCTTATTTCAGCTACATAGCAAGGTCACCACTGTACCGACCAGGTCTAGAACGCGTAACTTTGTTCAATGAACTTGTAGTACACACTTATTATAATATCCGCATGCATGGAGGTATCGATGTTTCACAATGGCAGTTGCTACTAGTTTAGTGTAGTCCAGGTAGACCGTGGAAGCGTGGGTATAACGGTTAGGACGTTAGGCCGACAATGGCATGAGCGCGGTTGGGCTAGGGTTCGGTGCTTGCGCTAGTTGTTTCCTACGGGAGGGAAAGACTGGCCAGCTAAATCATCCATGCTCTGCGGACACCTATTGTTACATCTCAAGGTTTCTAAGTGGTCAGGACATCATCGGTCAGTCAGAGAAACAAACCAGTCCGTTAAAACATGAGTTATCTATGAGCTGTGTTATTTTCTTTATTTGGTCCCCAACTCATTATCATTACAAAGTGCAATTTCCGCACTGAGGACTTCCAACTAATGACGATTTCTCTCTCTCTTTATGTTGATGATTCTAATAGTGCGATGCATTTTGTAGCTTCATGAATTTATTAGAAAGAGTTTCTCGTCGCAATATCTTTCTAAGAAAAATGTCCAGAACATTTGCCGATACTCATTGACAGAGGCTGGTTCGACAACACAACTGTACTGGTTGGAAACGATAATGTCGCTTCTGTGCCTTGATCTCCGACCACTGTGTTGGCCAGCAAGTGCACGAACTACAGTGGCAACTGAAAAAAAGTCATTTACACCTTCTATAGCTCACTGTCGAAACGATTCATTGATCTGATTAAGGAATACCCATTTATGTAGTGGAATTTCCCCCGAAATGTTTCGCTGTCATTTCAAATTACCCACTCTGTGCGTACGTAGATCAACGGCTAACACTTTTGCCCGGCGGGTTGGTGGTCATTTGTTCGAGACCTCATTGAGAGGAGTTTATAAATTGGTCTGGACTCCCATGTCGACTCACCTGCAGCTTTGTATCCCCCAGTGGAGCAAAGACCCCCAACCAACTCACGCCAGGCTCTCCTATCTTCCGGCATCTCCGCAGTCACTCAATGTCCTCCCCCCATATTGTTCATCCGTTTCTAATTCTCTTCTTCGTGTGTTTCTAGGCCTCTCTATATTTCTTCTGCTCTGCTGGTTCCAGATAAAAGACATTCCAGTTATTCTATTAACCGGTTTTCTCAATGTGTGGGGAATAGCCAGCGTCTAGTCCTCAATTCTTGATTCGATGGAATTCTTTTGTCGCCGTATTCTTTATATTAGCACATTTTAGCCCCTTTAAGCAGGCAGCAATTAATGAATGGTCGTTGTTTATTAGACATTATTTTAGTCGTTCTCCGTGCTTCTAGTCCAATCTCTTCTCCCCCCCCCCTCTTTTATCCTATACTAGGGCGTAGACCCTCAACTTTCCAAGCCATCCTTTTTAGACCTGTTGTGATCTCTCATCAGGCATGTTTAATTTATCTTGCACTGGATTTATTGTGTGAGACTGGAAGGCAGCAAGGTGCAAATAATCAAATTGCTCATACATTCTATTGCATTCCATTTCTGACTGTAGTTATTGTCATACTCCAGTTTATGATCAGTAAGAATTATGAAGGTGACCAAAAGGCATTCTTGTCAAACTTTTGTTATTAGTCGACATCTATTAGTTTAGTTTAGTCGACGGATCAACATGACGGCACACAGGTGTAACCCATAAGTGCTCCGTTCTACTCCTAACTCAAGCCTGAGTCTGGAGAATCTCAGCTCAGTGCACGAACTCCGTAGCACCGGCGAGGATCCTGAAATACTCTGGGTAGATGTTTTACTCGAAATTTTGCCCGGGCAGCGCCGTTAGCTACTCTTTTTTTCTTTCGATTTCCAACTGCCAGGGGATTTTTTTTACGTGCACAACAATACACACGGGAGTCCAATCCCTCTACCCTGTGACCAGGGGAAATTTTGTTACTAGAAGTCCACGTGGAAACATCCCGGCCCTCACCGGGTCTTGAACATGAGACCTCCAGCACTCGAGGCGGACGCCATACCTCGAGACCACTCAGCCTCCCTTCTATTAGTTATTCCTCATGAATAACTATGCACGTGATGTCTTTATATATTGCCTTTATTAAGTTCATGATTTCTTTAAGATTCCTATTGTGCCACATCAATTTCTATTGATGTTCTCTATTAGTGTTGTCAAATAGTCCAGAAATCCAAAATAAAGCGGTGAATTCGTTTCAATGATTGGTTCTATTATTACACATAGTGTGGCTATCTGGTCATTGCAGTGTTTGACCGGAAACCTGCCTGCTGAGGGTTGCTCATCTTTTAGTTGTTTGTCAATGGCATCATTTTATTTCCCCAGAATGATCCTGCTGAATATTTCCCCAGGAACTGACAGTAACATTATGCCTCTCAAATGTCCACACTCCTTCTGGCCCCCTTCTTTGGCGGCTTCACCAAATACCTCTCCAGCCTGCTGGTATTTCGTCAGTGTTTTTGCCTGGTAATCGATGGTTCAGGCTTTCAGACACACTCTAGGTGGAACCATTATATAATTATATGGCATTAGGATCTACCCAGTCTCATCCAGTAGGTACCAGGCATATTTGTGGGGGGTGGGGTTACTGTCACACTACACGTCATGGATCTACTCAGTCTCATCCAGTAGGTACCAGGCATATTTGTGGGGGGGGGGGGGGGCTACTGGCACGATACAGATCACACTACCCGTCATGGATCTACCCAGTCTCATCCAGTAGGCACCAGGTATATTTGTGGGAGGAAGGGGGGGGGGGGCATGATACCGACCACACTACCCGTCACATGTGTTAAAGGCAAGAGGATCCATGTCACACACCAGGATCTATCCAACATGGCTGTGTCTTCTCTCCACAGAGTGGCCTGCCCAAAACCATCACACAGAGCACAGCAGCATTACATGAACATCAAAATTGTTCACAAGACATGAACATACACATAAACAATCCATTATATGAAATAACAACAGACACTATATAACACAATTTTTATTTTGCGTTCAATTGCTTTGAACTCAAGCGTGGTCCATACACTCTCTTCTACTTCCAGTGCACTGGACTGATTTGTGTGGGTGGATTTACTTTCCCGATTACCAGTGACCCTCTCTATCAGGCAAACCCACTCTATTTATAATTTACATCCCCAAGTCAAGGACAAGAAGACAACACTTTAGTCCAACTGTCCTGTGTAGGGGGTTGAATCCGCTACCTCTGCATCAGCACAACCAACGTTTAAGAGCTCTAATCCATTTGGACATGCTAACCATCTAGATATAATACAATTACAACCCAGTAGAGTTGACCAGGAATTGGTGTTTTAAATAACAGAACACAAACAAAGAAATGCCAAACCTGCCAGCCAGTCTGATCTCATCTCTATTTTAACACTACCATTAAAACAACAGAGAGCACAAAGAGCACTGTGAAATCAGTCATTGATTGATAAAATCACTTAACAGGCAACCACCAGACAGTGCATCTCACCACCAGTTTTGCAGTAAATATTACTGTTATAACAACAATGATAACAAGACATAAAACTACGATTTGTAATATACTTGGAAAATAAACATAACTTTTGTTCTCCTACCACATTCATGAAACAAATTAGCAAACGTTTTAAGAAACGATTTCCAGACATGGTTGTGCAGTGAATGTTACCATTTTGAATTTAAAAAAAAACAACAACAGAAAATGAGACTACATCTGGTACCATACTTGGAAAGTGAACATAATAACTGCTGTTCAATCACATTCATGTAACAAGTTTGCAAATATTTTACGAAGAAACAATTCACAGACTCCACAGGAAAACATTTTGCTCAATTGAGATCAAAACAATCAGATTAACCAAAGGGACCTTTGGTTGCAGTTAGAATATTTACAGCACTTGTGTGGTAGAGAATTTTGGAATGTGAACAGACTAGCAAGAACTTCGAGGCCGTACAGATTTGGTTTCTGAGACAAACATAGCAAAGAGCTTAGATGGCCAGAGTAACTAACAGTGTCCAGAAGAGGCTAATGAAAGTAGATCACACACAACTACAAGAAAGGGACAAATGGTGCTCTTTGGTCATATAATGAGAAAAGGGGTGTCAGAGAAGATCATCACATCTCAAAATATCAGCGGAAGAAGATGCAGAGGTAGAACGAGAGAAATGATGGTCAAAAATGATGACACATGATAAATGTCAACAGAATTGCCCCAGAACACCAGGACTGAGATCTGTGGACACACACACACACCAGGATGGAGATCCGTGGGGAGACACAAACATGAGGACTGAGATCTGTGGAGAGACAAACACCAGGACCAAGATCTGTGGAGAGGCAAACACCAGGATGGAGATCTGTGGAGAGAGACAAACACCAGGACTGAGATCTGTGGAGAGATACAAACACCAGGACTGAGATCTGTGGAGAGAGACAAACACCAGGACTGAGATCTGTGGAGAGAGACAAACACCAGGACTGAGATCTGTGGAAAGACACAAACACCAGGACTGAGATCTGTGGAGAGACAAACACCAGGATGGAGATCTGTGGAGAGACACAAACACCAGGACTGAGATCTGTGGAGAGACACAAACACCAGGACTGAGATCTGTGGAGAGACACAAACACCAGGATTGAGATCTGTGGAGAGACACAAACACCAGAACTGAGATCTGTGGAAAGACACAAACACCAGGAGGCTATGATGATTTATATGTTCTTGTGCACTATACACACAATTCCAAAGGGCCGGACCACATCTGCCTTATCACCCACCAGTACCCCACCAAGTGGTGCAGACTCAGCCCATCTGTCCGCCTGCTCATTTTCCACCACACCAAACATCCAACAGATGCTGTCTATGTTGAATGGAAGCATGCCTGTCTTCACCATTCTCATCATACTTTGTGAGTCTGTTACAATCAATACATGCAAGTGGAGTTTGTGGAGATGACACTTTCTGGTGTCAGGCTGGGAGAAGTCTCTACACCAGCCGGACCTCGACTGATGCACGCTCTTTTTTCAGGACTTAGAAAAATTGAATGACAACACTGGACTTGAGAGCCAAAACAGATCTTTCAGAGGATTCACAAACAATAACTCTGAAATTATAATCTCAGGGCAATAGTGTGCATACAGTGTTAACCATGATAAGATAACACGGCTTTCTGAAACCAAAGCTCACTTGCAATACTGATATCATGTTAAGGCTTGAATATTTCGTTTGAAGAAAGAATAATCTAAATGTCTAAGACAAGTAGAGGATTGTTTTCAGAAACATGGATTGTACACAAAAGCTGGCTGGAAAAGCTATGGATACTGACTTGATACCATAATTTCCATTGTTATGACAGGTATTAGGACAAACAGATGGCATTTCCGATAGACTGATTTATACAGGGTGTTTGTAAATTTTCGCTACACTTTGTATGTAGAACAAATCTGAAAAATGAAACACATGACGTCATTAAAAAATTTGCTAAAAATGCATTAAATTAGTTACAATAGTTATTGCTATGGTCTAACACTGTTTTGGAGAAGCTGGAAAGTACCAATGAAGTATTCTTTATAACAGGTGTTGGAAATATCCACCACAGGCTTATATATATATATATATATATATATATATATATATATATATATATATATATATATATATATATATATAAACACGCATGCACGCTCACACACAAGGGGCTTCTCATAAGACCATGAAGGAGTAGGCGGAGAAAATTTAAATTTGGCACATGTATAGCTCATTCAATTGTTAATGGACATATGAATTATGAATTTCCCTCCTCAACTGGTTTTCCCGAACACACCCTACAGACCAGATCTGCACATCCAACGGTTTGTCAGAACAATGGAGAAATCAGACGCCAGGACTTGTGATAAAATTCTTGATGTTACAGGGAAAGACACTAACAGAAATACACAGGGAGATGGAGCCAGTGTTTGAGGAAGTCTGTCCTTCGTATGCTTCTTTAAAAAAAATTGTGTTTGCATTTAAGTGTGGCCGTTCCCAAGTTGCTGATCTGCCAAGATCAGGACGCCCGTCCTCAGAGTGCAATGATGCAAATGCTGCAAAAGTGAAGAAAATCATAGACCAGGATAGGAAAATGACAACTGCAGAGATATCGGGTTCAGCAAAACTGAGTAAGAGTACAGTTTTTAGAATTTTACACAACAGACTGAACATGAGAAAAGTGTGTGCCCGCTGGGCCCCGCGCCTGCTGACATGTGAACAGAAACAAACACGGGTTGATTGCTGTGGCCAGTTGCTCAACATGTGGCGGTCGAAAAAACATGTTCACGACCATGGTGACGGTAGATGAGACTTGGATTCACTATTATGACCCAGAATCCAAAATTGCTGGCATCCGGTGGGAAACCCCGGGTTCGCCAACACATGTCAAGCCAAAAGCACAAAAATCTGCAAGAAAAGTGATGCTGACTGTTTTTGGGACATCAAAGGTGTTATATTGAAAGATTACATGCTTCATGGCAACACGGTCAATGGGCAGCACTATGCAGATCTCCTTATCAAACTAAGCAAGGCTGTGTACGCAAATTACGCCTTTGCTTCAAGACAACGCGCCCTCCCATAAAGCACGGCTTGTGCTGCAAACTGCCAACGATTTGAATATTGAAATTCTTCCACAACCACCATATTCTCCAGATTTGGCTCCATCAGACTTTTTTCTTTTCCCAAATCTTAAAAAACAGCTGAAAGGAAATCGTTTTGACAGTGACGAAGATGTCATAACTGTGATAACTGGTTTAGTTCGAAAAATAGGTTGTTTTATTCTGGAGGTCTTTTCAAGGTCACGCAGAGATTGCAGAAATTCAGGTGATGGCTACATTGAGAAGGAATAAGCACTGTGCCAAATTTCAATTCAATTTTCGCCGCCTACTCCTTCACGGTCAGGCTAACGACTTATGAGGAGCCCATTGTATATATATATAAGTGTTATGTCTCTTTCTTCCATACATACAAAGGCTTGCACATATGCATGCACAAACACACCCACATACATACACATAGTAAGTCTAAAAACAAAACTAAACTTAAATTTCAAACGCTGTAAGAAAATTTCAACCGCTGTAAGACAATTCAATAATGATGTTACAAAGGAGCCACTTTGAAAGGGAAAATAAACAAGAAGCTGATGATAAAAATATAAGTAAGAATATTATACCCATTTTCTGTTTAACTGCCAAGGTTGCGCCTCTAAGTTATGCTCAACTCTACATTAATGAAACACAACCCTCGTATGGTATTCAGCAACTATGCTGAACACTGATTTTTCCAATGCTACATCATTAACAGAACCAGCACCGGTAGTTGTTTTACTCTTGTGTCTATGTATTGTATGACCCAACGTTTATTCTCATGGTTACAAGTATCACATTACATCCTGGCTTGTGAAAACGTGACCACATTTGTCTATGCTTGCTGTGCCAGTAGAATCATTTCTTGTGTTTGTGAATGTTTGGAGCAGCCACTTTCACTTTGCCAGGAACATTTCGTGCCAGATCAACATCCTGAAAAAGAGCCAAAAACAGAAATGGTGTGATACAGAAGAAACTTTTCTCTTGCTACCTACCATAGTCATGACAGTACGGTAAGTGGTGTGTTTACTTAACTCTTTCAGCTCTGGGATGCAACTGCAGCTGTCCAATACTTTTTATTCATAATTGTTTTAGTTGCGCTCCATGTCTCTGATGCACACGGTAGTACTCATATAATGTTAGAATTTAATATTCCAAATTTGGTGCTAATTTATTTCTTTTGACTTTCACATATTTCCTACTGTTGAAAATGGGGGAAATTAATGATAACAACACAAATCACAAGCGTTTACTTCTACAAGGGCCAAACCTATCTTCTGCTTCTTTTGTCCTTTAATCCTCACTGGGGCATAGGTCTCAACCAAATCACTCCAAGCTGTCATTCTTAGCTATCCCATGCAGCTGGGTCCATGTCCTTCCCACATGATTCCTTTCTGTCTGTACTTCCCTTTTCCATGTGTTTATAGTGTTTCCTCTATTTCATATGCCTTGTGGATTCCAAACAAAGGCCTTACAAGTTATATTATTCTCAGGTTTTCTCAATGTATGTCGCATTCAGTGCCATTGTCTTTTCTTCAGTTCTTGATTCACTGGTATTGGTCTAGTTCTGTCCAAGATCTCCATGTTAATTCTGTCACACATTTCAGTCCTATTGTGCACAGGCACCAATGAATGAATGTTTGTAGTTTATGTCTAACTGTTTGAGTTGTTCTCTATGTTTCTGATTAATACAGCTGTACTGATTTAACAAAAGACTTGAATATTCCAAGTTTGGTGCTAAGTTTAATTTCTCTTAACTTCCACAAATTTCCCAGTACTGTAAAAGCTCTTCTTGCCTGTTGTATTCTTATTTTGATATCCTTATCTGTCTCTTAAAGTGAGGTTTCATCAAGGGAGATCGGGTTATTGGATGCTTAATTTATTCTCTTTCTGATTTTGCATGGTGAAACCAGACTTCAAGAAGTGGAATCATTCACAAATATTTCGGTGGCAATGTAGAGAATGTCAATTAAAACGAGAAAAAGAGTGTTGAGGGGATACATAGAGCCTGTTCTTTTGCATGGATGTGAAACTTGGACAATGAGCAGTCAGGTTGAAAAACATCTGATGGCTGCAGAAATGTGGTTTCTGAGGAAAATGCAAAGAATACCATGGACAGACAGAAAAACCAATGACCAAGTACTACAGGAGACAAATGACAATCGTAAATTGCTTAGAGAAATTAGTCATAGACAGTCAAAAATTTTTGGACATGTTATGAGAAGAAATGGATTGGAAAACTTAGTGACAACTGGCAAATCGAAGGGAACAGACCAAGAGGAAGACCGAGAGGAAAATACCTGGATGGCTTGGCCACATGGCATGGATGAGACAGGAACACTGAGCTGATCCACGACTCTGGTGATCGAGTGAAATGGCGAGTCATGACCGCCCACGCTCTTCGGCATGGCACATGATTGATTGATTGTAGAGAATGTTGGAGGAAAGACAGAGATATTAAGAATAAAAAAAGCAAGGAGTTTTCATAGCACTAGGAATTTTGTGGAAATCACAAAAAATAAAATCTGGAACCAAACTTAGAATATGTAACATCAAATCAGCACTAATGTATGAGTCAGAGACATGAAGAATGACTAAAACAATGACTAATAAACCACAAACACTCATTAACTGATGCCTGCTCAGAATAGAAGGACTAAAATATTATGACAGAATCACCAATGTGGAGCTCATGGAGTGAACTAAACAAATACCAGTGAATCAAGAGCTGGGGAAAAGCTGCTGGTGATGGATAGGACACACATTAAGAAAATCTGTTAATAGTAAAACTAGAAAGTTCTTCCTTTGGAACACACTGAGTTAAAGAAATAAAAAAACAAATAGAGGACCCTCCAATGTCTTGAGGACTTTTATGTATATGTTGCTAGGTCCATATTTGTATAGACCAGCTGGCACTCAATGGGGGATGTTGTCAGTATCTCAATGGCAAAAGAAATAGTAAAAAAAAAAAGTATGGAAATAGAGTCTGACGAATGGAGAGGACATAGAAGGAGTTGCAGGAGACAGCAAAGGATAAGAGTGTTTGTCATTGGTTGATTGAGAGCCTAAGCTCCATTCAGAACTAAGAAGAGGTTAAGCATAATTTCAGGCTAAAATGTTGTAGAGATACTCGAGTCATCAGAATAATGATAGTGTCTGGTTCACAGCCTGTAAACAGGCAGATGTGGCATGGGTGGACACCAAAGATAGACATGCACCAGTAGTTGCAACACTTCTACCCGGGAAGGTTAACCTGGTCAACAAATGCCAGCAGAAGTTGGATGTGCCGGCTAACGCTGCTCTGCTGTAAACAGGCACAACGCAATCACATTAAAAAAAACTCTCTGGATGAACGCAGAAGAAGAAGAAGAAGAAGAGGAGGAGGAGGAGGAAGAGTAGGAGGAGGAAGAAAAAGACTTGTGGACAAGGGAGATATTTTGAAGACTATCTATGAATGACTGCTAATTGAAAATATAAAAACAGATGAAACAACATATTCAAGGATGACTGAGTTTGGATTTAAGACTGGTTCCACCAAGGAGGGATGAATGAGGGGGCAACTCCAGTGTGTTTACAACTAGCATGTTAATGAAACAAACAGCATCTACACTTTACGATATATGCTGAGAGAGATGGAGCACCTATGGTTTTGTCTGGTGTGATATGATGTTGATTCTTCAATCAATCAAACAAACCATGTTGAATGGAATAGAAGAAGAGACAACAGTGACACTCTTCCCTTAATGACAAGTACAAGTGAAAACATCTTGTGATGAAGTTAGTTGCTTATCATTTACAGTCAACCTCAGAAATTTTTGGCTATTTGTGATATCTTGTTAAGCTTACATTCTGTAGTTTGCCATTGCTTTAGGAACGACTGGCACTCATACCTTTGTATAAAAACCAGTGCAAGGCGGTTTGCTGCCAAGTTTCCCCCAGCTGTGCTTCGAATGTGGTGTACAGGATTACAAATTGCATTCATAGCCCATTCGTCACGGCGCCGGCATCTCGTAACCCATTCGTCACGGTGCCGGCATCTCATGATTAAACATTACAAACTGCATCTACACCTTATGCACCTCGCTGGTGTTGTGGAGTTCGTGTACTCAGCTGAGATTCTCTGGTCTCAGACTTGAGTTAAGAGTAGAACGGAGCCATTATGGGTTACACGCATGTGCCGTGGTGTTGATCCGTCGACTAAACTAAATTAAACTAAATATGCTCACTTTCTGAATTTTCAACAAATCTTTTTCCCGACTTGTTGCTGTCTTGTCATGAACAAACATGTTGAGAGAAGTTTTCATAGCTGAAAGAAAGAGCAAAGAAACATATTAAACATGAACAAAATACTAGGATACTATCACATGTGATCAGTATCAACAAGATTGCTGGTTCATTACAAGAAACAATGGCTCATTCACAATATCATCACTGCTGTTAACTGATTCAGTGCCAAACAAAAAGTAAGTTTGGACCAAACATGTCACACAATCAAAGGAACAAGTGTTCTAATGTCAAGAAACAAGACAATTAACACAATGACCCTAGTATGGTGATATATTGTCCTTTTATTAAATGGGATCCACATTTGGCAATATATTATCCTTCTGCACTGAATCAGTTAAATAGTGTACTCATCTCATTAGTTCCTTGGATCAGGGTTGTGTTCTTGTCCTAATTATGCCATATGACTAAATCATCCAGGTGTTTTCTCTTTGTCTTCCCTTTGCTCTTTCCCCATCAAGTTTGCCAGTTGTCACCAAGTTATAAAGTTTACTTCTCTATATAATGTACCCAAAAGAAAATGACTGCCTATGTCAGTAGCAATAAGAAAGAGACAAACATCTTTCTTCGGTCATGTGATGCATTGGAGAACATCGTGACAACTGGAAAGATCAAGGGGAAGAGAGGCAGAAGCAGACCAAGAGAAATGATGCTGGTTGGATTGAGACGGTGGCATGGAGGAATATCATCAGCAGAGTTGATCCAGAAAACCAAAGACCGAGATCTGTGGAGAGCCATGAACGCCTATGCCAGCTGGCAGGGCACTTGATGATGATGATGTCAGTAGCAGATTATACACCAGAATGGGTAGAAAAGAAAGAATCAATTTTCTGGAAACTCAGTGTAGATGACAGGCCACAGAATCCCAATACTGTCCACAGCTCAACATCTGTTAAACTGTGAAAGTGTGGTCAACAAAGCTAAGGCGTTTCACGTGTTGTATTTCAAGAACAATAAATGTAAACTAAAATGATGAAACTTTAACCATTAAGTGTTTAAAACCTGTGTTATGCAGAGAGAAATACTTAGTAGTGAATGGTCCACATCTGAATAGCATCAGTGACCATGTGTTATGTATGACAGCAAAAATTGGATTCATCTCTTTACTTCACATGATAATATAACTCTGCAATATGCATTTGACGAGATACAGTGAAGTATGCCAGGTAACACACTGTGTAGTTTATTGTTTTAGCTTCTTTGTTTAAAGTCTTTCAAAACATTAATTTCTTTCCTCCTTACTGCCATTATCGTTGCACAGGGCACATACTTGTTTTAAGACAGCTGTCCTTTCTTTCTCCATTACATGCACATTATTATCCTTGTTGAGCTACATTTGATGTCACTGATGTACTTGGCTTTGCTTTGGTATATAATCAGACTGACTTAATGCTTAGCTTGTTCATTCATTTCTAAACCACTCCACATTAGGACAAGGTATTTAGTGTTTTGTTTTGTCACCAAGCTGCACATATTTCATGTTGCTGTTTTGGGGACATTAATTTTATTATGTTAGCTCTAATACTTCACTTAGAACAAACTGCTACACACTGTCGCAAAACTGTAACACACTGTGGCATAAATATTACATACTGTCGCAAAACTATTATACAGTGGCAAAACTATTACACACTGTCAGCCTGCTACACCTGTGACAGTGGTTGGTTATTCAATGAATTGATTTTGCACCAGGAAAACATTGTGATTGCTTATTGTTATAAAACACACACTTGATCTTTGTATACTAAATTCACAAACATCAAGCTGTGACTATGTGACAAGAAAGGGACACCCTACTCTTTGACATAATTTCCACAAGTGTATAAACAAAGCTGACACAACAGATCAGCATCAATCTTCACTACGTCTGTATGTTGACTTCTTTGAGAACTTTCATCCATCTACGTTGTGATCTTCCATTTCTCTGCCTCCCCAATACACTTCCCTCCATAATTATCTTTCTGTCCTAGACCTTCATGTCTTTTTACATTTCCAAAATAATTAATATTTGTTTTGTTTAGTAAACAGCATTCTTCAATATTTAGTGATTGTTGGATAGATCTGACTGTGTTCTCCATTCCTTGGAAGTTATAATAAAAAGTTCTTGGCCATGACACTTGCCACTAAAGCTGTTTAAATATGAAACTTACTTTGCTCAAATAACATACACAGTAAGTGGCTGGGGAGTTATGGTACTTATTCACACATCAGAGAGCCCAGCTTTAATTCCTGGTAAAGCCTATCTGAAGTAAATTCAGAATCCCCAAGCTTGTACAAGATTGACGACTGCCTGGGCAAACAGTGCATATTTCCTCAAATTCTAATAAAAATTTGCTAGAATATGACAGCAATGGTACTAAGAAGTGTAATAACAATGCTTTTTCTATCCTATCTCAGATAATAATAATTTTCAAAAGTAAACATTACAGCATGAATGAGTCTAAGACATGTAGCTAAACAGAGTTTATTATGACACTGTATCATCACAGAGATAAAATAGTTCAGAGAAACAATACTGCAGACACTAATAATTTATGTGCTCAAGGAAGACACAAGAATGAAAAGAAGAAACTAAAATAACGGTAGTCAACAAAAGAATGGCACATGATTGTAAAGACAGAACTGAGACAATAGTTTTAGTCACAAGAAAGATACATTATATGAAAGTAAAGATGGAACTGTAATAATAGTGTCCAAGACAAGAAAGACACATGAATGTAAAGAAAGAACTGTAATAAGTTTCCAGGACAAGAAAGACATATGAATGTAAAGAAAGAACTGAAAGCGAGGAGCTTTAGATGAGAGGTTATAGAGTCCACCTCAGATTCACAAGACAATGGGTTCGATCCAAGAATAGGGCTAGTAATTTCTCCATAAGTCAATGGTATCTAATGATATCCAACATCCCCCTGATCTCTTGGGTAGTGAGATTAGAAACATAGCCTTCTCAGATAAGGGTGAAAAACAGGAGGTCACTGACAACATTGCCGGGGAAAAAAAATCTAGCCATGTGTAGATAGAGCCCATTACCTTGGATGAAATCTGTATAGAGCAGTGGTTCTCAACCTTTTAGGCCCATGCACCCCTTCACCACATGTTCAGAATGTCATTCCCCCCTTTCGTATTTCCTCTCTATAAATTTCCACCCGCCCCTACACAGTATACGTAAAAATGGAAGTTAAATTTAATAACACATACTAGAACAAGTCTAGACATCTACATAAAACGTGATTTGCGGGTCTACTTACCTTACAATATCAAGTAATCGGTTCTTGTATTAACGCAATCTTAAAATAATCTTAATTTCCTCCTGGAAACCCTAAAATTCCCCCCTGGGGAGAATTCCCCACCGACTGAGAACTACTGGTCTAGAGGAAGCAAACACCACACAGATACATGTTGGAGACACTGACCTCTGAGGTGTATAACTAAGTGTGATATACTTCCCATGAAAGAGAAACACAGAAGTAGAACAGAAAGGAGGAGGAGGAACTTAATTAATGGTGTATTCTGCAAGAAAAGTCCAGGAATGTAAATAAGAAACTGAAATAATGGTTTGAGTCACAAAAATTATAGAAAACTGTAAAAATGGAACTGAAATAATAGTTGCAGTCACAAGGAATGGTGCATTTCATTACCTTTTCCTTTCTTGCCAGAGCCAGGTATTAACTTTACTTTGTACCTGGAAGAAACATTGTAAGTTACAGACATAGCCACTCTAGTACACATGGAGGCGAGGGGTGGAGAAGAAATAAATATTACAGCTATAACCATAATAAAAAGTTACAAAAGTTAGTTGCATATCCTTTACAGGACATAGCAGTCAACTTCAGCATTTTTTGGCTGTGTGGATTCCTGGGCAAGTTTATGTTTAGTTGTTTACCCATGCTTTCTGAACACATACTGACAATAAGCAATCATACCATTGTATGGAAACCAACACTAGGCAGTCTGCATTCGTAACCCCAATATGACAGAGCCACCCCCCCCCCCCCCCCCCCCCAAAAAAAAAAAAAAAAAAAAAAAAAAAAAAAAAAAAAAAAAAAAAAACAACAACACCATAAATAAATGTACCCTAGAAGTTTTGGTTACAGCAACTGTTTAAAGATATCCAATTTCAGCACAAATCTTCACCTCGTGCCATGATGCACTGACAGCTACTAAATCTGACTATGATGCAGATGAAACTGCCAAGCTGCCTCTTCTTCCAAGACTGTGACCTTTCTAATCATCACCACCACCATCATCAACATCACTACCCTTCGGGTATCTGAGACTATACATAGGGACCATGCCTTCCATCACAGTGACCTTTCCAATCATCATCAACATCATCATCAACACCACTGTCATCAACATCACTACCCTTCAGGATCTGAGAATCCATAAACAGGGACCATGCCTTCCATAACTGTAACCTTTCTAATCACCATCATCAACATCACTACCCTACAGGTATCTGAGAATCCATAAACAGGGACCATGCCTTCCATCACTGTGACCTTTCTAATCACCATCATCAACATCACTACCCTTCAGGATCTGAGAATCCATAAACAGGGACCATGTCTTCCATCACTGTGACCTTTCTAATCACCATCATCAACATCACTACCCTACAGGTATCTGTGAGTCCATAAACAGGGACCGTGCCTTCCATCACTGTAACCTTTCTAATCACCATCATCAACATCACTACCCTACAGGTATCTGAGAGTCCATAAACAGGGACCGTGCCTTCCATCACTGTAACCTTTCTAATCACCATCATCAACATCACTACCCTACAGGTATCTGAGAATCCATAAACAGGGACCATGCCTTCCATCACTGTAACCTTTCTAATCACCATCATCAACATCACTACCCTACAGGTATCTGAGAATCCATAAACAGGGACCATGCCTTCCATCACTGTAACCTTTCTAATCACCATCATCAACATCACTACCCTACAGGTATCTGAGAGTCCATAAACAGGGACCATGCCTTCCATCACTGTGACCTTTCCAATCATCATCAACATCACTACCCTACAGGTATCTGAGAGTCCATAAACAGGGACCATGCCTTCCATCACTGTAACCTTTCTAATCACCATCATCAACATCACTACCCTACAGGTATCTGAGAATCCATAAACAGGGACAATGTCTTCCATCACTGTAACCTTTCTAATCACCATCATCAACATCACTACCCTTCAGGATCTGAGAATCCATAAACAGGGACCATGTCTTCCATCACTGTAACCTTTCTAATCACCATCATCAACATCACTACCCTTCAGGATCTGAGAATCCATAAACAGGGACCATGTCTTCCATCACTGTAACTTTTCTAATCACCATCATCAACATCACTACCCTTCAGGATCTGAGAATCCATAAACAGGGACCATGTCTTCCATCACTGTAACCTTTCTAATCACCATCATCAACATCACTACCCTTCAGGATCTGAGAATCCATAAACAGGGACCATGTCTTCCATCACTGTAACTTTTCTAATCACCATCATCAACATCACTACCCTTCAGGATCTGAGAATCCATAAACAGGGACCATGCCTTCCATCACTGTGACCTTTCCAATCATCATCAACATCACTATCCTACAGGTATCTGAGAGTCCATAAACAGGGACCATGCCTTCCATCACTGTGACCTTTCCAATCATCATCAACATCACTACCCTACAGGTATCTGAGAGTCCATAAACAGGGACCATGCCTTCCATCACCGTGACCTTTCCAATCATCATCAACATCACTACCCTACAGGTATCTGAGAGTCCATAAACAGGGACCATGCCTTCCATCACTGTAACCTTTCTAATCACCATCATCAACATCACTACCCTACAGGTATCTGAGAGTCCATAAACAGGGATCGTGCCTTCCATCACTGTTCTGTCCAAGCCACTGTGATATTTAATAATGGGCACAGGTATTTCAGTTTCCCAGACATGATGTTGTGTATGAGCCAGATTTCTTCAACATGGACATCCTGTAGAATGTCAGTTATGTTTTGTCTCCTTGATCCACAGCTTCTGAGAACTTTTCTGTAACATTTAAACTAAAAAGCCAACTTTCTTCTTGAGTGATTGAGAAATGCTCCATGACTCATATCCATATGTTGCCTCAAGAAAGGTGCATATCTTAAATATTTTACTGTAACCTTTTCCTTGCTTTGTTTGCAGGTGTTGTTCCAGCATCATCATCACATGTCTGGCCAGCCGGTGTAGGAGTTTATGTCTCTCCACAGATCTAGTTTCCTGACAACTCTCTTGATAATATCTGTCCATGCCACCATCTGGGTCACCCAGCATCATTTCTCTTGGTCTGCCTTTCAATCTTCTCCCACTGAATCTTCCTCATTGTTACAATTGTTTTCCAATTCCCCTCTTCTCATTACATGACCAAAGAATGATGTTTGTCTCTTGTTTATAGTTGCGCATAATGTTCTACTTTCAAGTCTTTTCCAGGCAACCTGTTGTTGTAGCATAGGTTCCTAATACATCAAAATTCCTATGAAGTAGAATACCTGGTATCCATTCTCAAGTTGATCCATTAAATGTGTAAATAAAATGTTGCATGCCTTTGCAGTATGTTGCAATCAACCCCAGGATGATTTTTTAAATCCAATTTTATGTTCATTAGTTTGCCATTGCTTTCTGAACAAGAAGTCGGTGTGTGGAATGAACCCACTGCCCCAGCATCAGTGCACTCAGGAAGTTTAAGCACAAGAGCATTAAATCTCCCAGCCATGCTGACCTCTTTTTACAGGATATCGCAGTCAACACCAGCATTTCTGCTGCTGTGATCTCATGGCAAGTTTACATTCAGTAGCCTGCCATTGCTTTCTGAAAGACCAGCAGCGATACCAACTTGAAACCAATGCAATGCGGTCTGCTGCCAAATCGCACGCAGTTGTGTTTCAAATGCGGGTATACAGGATTACGAATCGCGTCTGAAACGCCTTCACCAAGGAGAGCGTCTTGCTGACCCCTAGAGACGTATAAAGCCCAGGAGAAACATGCCCCTACTATGGCTCGTCCTGGACCAGTAAGAGACAGCCCAATCTACCAGGCCAATATAGGCCCAAGTAAGTGCTTCAAATGAAAACCTTAAAAGTGTGATAGAAATGACAATAACCATGTCATTGTCTTGTAACTTGTTGATATTGTTGTCAAGAGTGTTAAAGCATGTGACACCACAGTGCAGACGAACACGGTGACGCCATAAGGACAGTTTGAATATGACCTCTCCACTTTTGACATGCACCAAAGAGGAGCAGCGTTCTGCTATCCATTTTTTATCAGTGAAGGGGTCAAACCTACAGAAATTCATCGGTGAATGAAGGTTCAGTGTGGCAATGCATGCCTGTCAGTCCAGCAAGTGTACGAGTGGCGTGTGAAGTTTCAAAATAGCGTGACTTCTGCGACAGACTGTTCACGACCGGGTCAGGCACATCAAATAGTAACCCCAGAGTGGTTACACATGCGACAAAGCGAATTTGTTTCTATGGGAATGCAAGTTCTCCAGCACCAATAAAGTGTGCTACAGCGAAAAATTATATTTTTTTTAAAAAAACTTTTTCAGAAATTATTCACCCCAAAAAAAAAAAAAAACATTTATGGTTTTCACATGAAACCCCCTAGTATGTAGCTAAGAGTGAAATGAATATCTACAAACTGCACATACTTGTAGTTGAGTAAGGCACTATATGGAGCACACACGGGGACAGCAAACAAAAGCTCATCCTCTGGTAATGGAATACCAGACAAGGAGTTGAGGACTGCTTCATCCTGTTTAGGAAAGAAAAGTCTGCGTTACAGAATTCAAAATATGTTGCTACAAACATACTGTAAAAACATATTCATGTACTTGTATGTTTGCATATCTTTATCATGCATTTACTATTCTGTCTGTCTTTGTGATTTACATGTAAAAGGACAAATGTACAGTTACATTCTCTCTCTCTCTCTCTCTCCCTCTCTCTCTCTCTCTCTCTCTCTCTCTCTCTCTCTCTCTCTCTCTCTCTCTCTCTCTCTCTCAAGATTTATGTATGTACGTTTTTCAGTTACCATGTTTTAATTTATTTGTATATCTATACAAGTAGCAGCATGGTTTCTATGACTTTCTTTCCATCCAATTGACTCAAACGTATTAAGTTCTTTCAATCCAGATATTATATTGGGAGTCTATGAATTAAGTACCACATATTTCATTCCATTCTGCTTGCTTATTACTTTTGTATGTTTACATAATTTTATGCCTTTATGTAGTTACTTTATTGCCATTTCCATTTTATCTGTGTTGTAGGTTGTCTTATTGTTTGTTTGCTGATGAAGGCTTGGCACCACAACCTCTTCTGTCTTTTGTATTTGTAATTTTGTAAAGCTTTAATTGTTAACATTTCCACAGCTGTACCACAGCTAAACCCATTTCATTTTCAATTTTTTAGCTCTGTGGGTACAGGGAATTTGGCAATTCTGTTATGACAAAGCTTCCGCCCATTCTTCATATCTGATTTAGACTTTTGTGGCCAAACAAAATATTCCTCTGGTTCATCAGGCTCCATACTCTCCAGGCACAGCTCCTTGAGATTTTTGACCTTTCCCCGAGCTGAAAATCCATGATTTGAGTTATGAGAAGACACGCAGAACATGACAACCACACTTTACCCAATCCCCAAAGAGGCTTTCTTGAAATGCTCCAAACAATGGTGGAACTGCTAGGGTAAGTGTGTACTATCCCAAGGCAAGTATGTTTAAGGGGATTAGGATTTCAGACCTCCAGGCCAGTAATTGTATTTTCCTCGACTAAAGGTACAATACATTTTAAACAGATTATGTAAATTCAGAGTTAATTACCTCAAGAGCATATTTTAAAGAAGCTCCAATAGATCTGTAAAACTGAATTAATCTTTTTCTCTGTCTGCACTAAACTATGTGACCATAACTATTTCTTATGTGACTTGTGTTAGTTAGTTGCATATCCTTTACAGGACGTCACAGTCTGTGATTTCTTGGCAAAATTACGTTCAGTAGTTTGCCATTTCTTTCTGAATGATCGGCTTTCATACCATTGTATGAAAACCAATACAAGGCTGCATATCGCCAGCAGCTGTTTTGAACGCGGTTTGCAGGATTACTAACAGAGCTGAGAGACTTATGACAGATGTAATATTATAATACGCTATACTTACATTTCCAGTGTTGGATTCCTCATCCTTTTCTCCTTCTGAGTCTGGGTCCTGGCAACAAAACATACAATTCTTGACAAGTACTGGCAACATTAACAATAGAATAACAAAATGTCAAACTTATTGAATTTTAATATCAGAGTGCCTCCATGTTTCCAAGAGATGAAAGGTAAACAGCTCCATAAAATATGTTCAACTGTTCTTCTGACAAAACTGCACCCGTCTCAAGACAGAAGAGATCATCATCATTATGTGCCCTGCTAACTGGAGTGTTCACGCATCTCCACAGACCTTGGTGCTTGGTGGTCTGGATTAGTTCCACTGATGACATTCCTCCATGCCACCAACCCAGTACATCCAGCATTATTTATTTCAGTCTGCTCCTGCCCCTTCACCTATTGGCATTTCTGGTCATCAATGTTTTCTAATGCCTCACTTCTCATCACATGACCAAAGAAGGCTGTTTGAAAACTTCTAATATGTGTATATAAAGTTCTACTGTCATTACCCTTTCCCAGGCAATCATTGTTAGTTAGCCTGGCTGTCTATGATATCTGTAACATTCATCTCAGAAACCACATTTCTGCTGCCCCCAAGGTGTTTGTTCATGTTCCATGATTTACTGCCAACAGCAGGTCAGGTTCTGTATAGAATCTCAGCACTCTCTATTTGACATTCAATGATTATTTCTTATTACATAAGCTATACAGAAGATACAGAAACTGGCATAATGATGCCAGGTTATAAACAATTAGACATTTGAAAGTTGTATCAACTTATAGAGAGCTGCACAGTTGTTGCTACACTTGATTATCAAGACTGGTCAGGGTTCTTCTTCTTCTTTTTCTGAGTTCATCCGGAGAGACTTTTGGACGTGATTGCGTTGTGCCAGTTTACAGCAGAGCTGAGATACTTGCGACTTTCGGCCGACACATCCAACTTCTGCGGGCGTCTGTTGACCGGGTTAACCTTTCCGTGTGGTCAGGGTTCAATCACCAGCAGTGGTATAGTTGTTACTACACTTGAGTATCAAGACAGTGGTCAGGGTTCAATCACCAGCAGTGGTATAGTTGTTACTACACTTGAGTATCAAGACAGGTCAGGGTTCAATCACCAACAGTGGTATAGTTGTTACTACACTTGAGTATCAAGACAGTAGTCAGGGTTCAATCACCAGCAGTGGTATAGTTGTTACTACACTTGAGTATCAAGACAGTAGTCAGGGTTCAATCACCAGCAGTGGTATAGTTGTTACTACACTTGAGTATCAAGACAGGTCAGGGTTCAATCACCAGCAGTGGTATAGTTGTTACTACACTTGAGTATCAAGACAGTAGTCAGGGTTCAATCACCAACAGTGGTATAGTTGTTACTACACTTGAGTATCAAGACAGTAGTCAGGGTTCAATCACCAGCAGTGGTATAGTTGTTACTACACTTGAGTATCAAGACAGGTCAGGGTTTCATCAATAGCAGTGGTATAGTTGTTACTACACTTGAGTATCAAGACAGGTCAGGGTTTCATCAACAGCAGTGGTATAGTTGTTACTACACTTGAGTATCAAGACAGGTCAGGGTTTCATCAACAGCAGTGGTATAGTTGTTACTAGAGTATCAAGACAGGTCAGGGTTCAATCACCAGCAGTGGTATAGTTGTTACTACACTTGAGTATCAAGACAGTAGTCAGGGTTCAATCACCAGCAGTGGTATAGTTGTTACTACACTTGAGTATCAAGACAGGTCAGGGTTTCATCAACAGCAGTGGTATAGTGTTACTACACTTGAGTATCAAGACAGGTCAGGGTTCAATCACCAGCAGTGGTATAGTTGTTACTACACTTGAGTATCAAGACAGGTCAGGGTTTCATCAACAGCAGTGGTATAGTTGTTACTACACTTGAGTATCAAGACAGGTCAGGGTTTCATCAACAGCAGTGGTATAGTTGTTACTACACTTGAGTATCAAGACAGGTCAGGGTTTCATCAACAGCAGTGGTATAGTGTTACTACACTTGAGTATCAAGACAGGTCAGGGTTTCATCAACAGCAGTGGTATAGTGTTACTACACTTGAGTATCAAGACAGGTCAGGGTTCAATCACCAGCAGTGGTATAGTTGTTACTACACTTGAGTATCAAGACAGGTCAGGGTTTCATCAACAGCAGTGGTATAGTTGTTACTACACTTGAGTATCAAGACAGGTCAGGGTTTCATCAACAGCAGTGGTATAGTTGTTACTACACTTGAGTATCAAGACAGGTCAGGGTTTCATCAACAGCAGTGGTATAGTTGTTACTAGAGTATCAAGACAGGTCAGGGTTCAATCACCAGCAGTGGTATAGTTGTTACTACACTTGAGTATCAAGACAGGTCAGGGTTCAATCACCAGCAGTGGTATAGTTGTTACTACACTTGAGTATCAAGACAGGTCAGGGTTCAATCACCAGCAGTGGTATAGTTGTTACTACACTTGAGTATCAAGACAGTAGTCAGGGTTCAATCACCAGCAGTGGTATAGTTGTTACTACACTTGAGTATCAAGACAGGTCAGGGTTTCATCAACAGCAGTGGTATAGTTGTTACTACACTTGAGTATCAAGACAGGTCAGGGTTCAATCACCAGCAGTGGTATAGTTGTTACTACACTTGAGTATCAAGACAGTAGTCAGGGTTCAATCACCAGCAGTGGTATAGTTGTTACTACACTTGAGTATCAAGACAGTAGTCAGGGTTCAATCACCAGCAGTGGTATAGTTGTTACTACACTTGAGTATCAAGACAGTAGTCAGGGTTCAATCACCAGCAGTGGTATAGTTGTTACTACACTTGAGTATCAAGACAGGTCAGGGTTCAATCACCAGCAGTGGTATAGTTGTTACTACACTTGAGTATCAAGACAGTAGTCAGGGTTCAATCACCAGCAGTGGTATAGTTGTTACTACACTTGAGTATCAAGACAGTAGTCAGGGTTCAATCACCAGCAGTGGTATAGTTGTTACTACACTTGAGTATCAAGACAGTAGTCAGGGTTCAATCACCAACAGTGGTATAGTTGTTACTACACTTGAGTATCAAGACAGGTCAGGGTTCAATCACCAGCAGTGGTATAGTTGTTACTACACTTGAGTATCAAGACAGGTCAGGGTTCAATCACCAGCAGTGGTATAGTTGTTACTACACTTGAGTATCAAGACAGTAGTCAGGGTTCAATCACCAGCAGTGGTATAGTTGTTACTACACTTGAGTATCAAGATAGTAGTCAGGGTTCAATCACCAGCAGTGGTATAGTTGTTACTACACTTGAGTATCAAGACAGTAGTCAGGGTTCAATCACCAGCAGTGGTATAGTTGTTACTACACTTGAGTATCAAGACAGTAGTCAGGGTTCAATCACCAGCAGTGGTATAGTGTTACTACACTTGAGTATCAAGACAGTAGTCAGGGTTCAATCACCAGCAGTGGTATAGTGTTACTACACTTGAGTATCAAGACAGTGGTCAGGGTTCAATCACCAGCAGTGGTATAGTTGTTACTACACTTGAGTATCAAGACAGGTCAGGGTTCAATCACCAGCAGTGGTATAGTTGTTACTACACTTGAGTATCAAGACAGGTCAGGGTTCAATCACCAGCAGTGGTATAGTTGTTACCACACTTGAGTATCAAGACAGGTCAGGGTTCAATCACCAGCAGTGGTAGGATTGTTTTTGCCAACCAGTGCGGCTCTGGAGTCAACTCAGCCTCATAAAAATGGCCATCAAATCATTTTCAGGACTTTCTGGGAAGGAATGTCAGTGGCGAAGGGAACTGGTTGTTCTTTTCTCAGATGTTACAATGTTTAATTTACCATTCCCTGCATATTTGGCAAGGTATAAACACTTGATCATATTACCTACTTATAAAATACCTAGGTAGGCAATAGTTTTAGTTGACCATTCTCTGCATAAAACTACCTTGGTGGGAATATGTTAGGTTGACCACTGACTGCATAAACGCTTCTTATAGTCCATGTAATGTGGTGTTGGTAATCATGTCTGTCCACAGCCTTGTATTGTGTATACTGACCATCATCTCTGATACAGATGTTCTTATACCATTATCAAGTGCCATGCCAGCTGGCATAGGCATTCATGGCTCTCCACAGCTCTCAGTCTTTGGTGTTCTGGATCAACTCTGCTGATGATATCCTCCATGCCACCATCTCAATCCATCCAGCATCATTTCTCTTGGTCTGCCTCTCTTTCTTATTGTATATAATGTTCTAGTTTCATTAGCCTGTTTCAGGCAATCATTATTAGTTACTCTGGCAGTCTAAGGAATTTGCAACATTGGTCTCAGGACGTTCCTACGTGCCATGTTGTTAAAGTATCCAACATCTTCTCTCTGTCTTCTCACATCCAACTTGTCATGATGTACTCCAGCTTTCCCCTTCTCATGATGTGCCCAACAAAAGGAGACTGACCTCATCTGATGTGAGTAGCCAGTTCTCCTTGTGAGTTAACTTCTTTCAATATATCTTCATTACGTTTTTCTTTGTCCATGTTCTTATCATTCTGTTATGAAACAACATCTTTGCAGCTTCCACATAATTCCTCACTAGTCTAATAATTGTCCATGATTCTCTTTTGTATATTCAGATTGGCTTGATATAGCTCTAAAGAACTCTTTTTCTAACCTAGCTTGACAAAGATATATAAAACATATTCATATTGTTAAATGTTGCCTTTACTTGTGCTATTCTACATTTAATTACATCTTCCAACTGCTGTCATCAAAGTACCCAAATACTTAAAAACATTGACTTGTTTCAAACTAGTTTCAATTCACTTAGTTGTTGCATTTAGGAATACATTTTATCATTGTAATTACCATTACTTTTGTTTTTCTGCTACTCAGACTAAGTCATGTGTTGTGACTTTCTGTTGCAAATATATTTATCATTTCTTGTGACTGTGTCATTTTGAGCAGCCAAAACCATGTCATCAGCATATGGCAGGTTGTTTACATTATATTCACCAAATGATATTTCTGGTCTGTCTAGTTTAGATCTCATTACACTACAAATTGAACAAATCACATGATAGTACACAACCCTGTTTAATATGTGTTCATTTCAATTGTTCACTCGGGTGATGTGATTATCTACACAGATGGTTCGGTGTCAAGAGGTGAGAGAAGTGGCTGGGGGTTCATAGCCAAAGCTAATGGTCGATGTTTGGGGCTGGAGAGCCTGGCATATGATACCACAACATTCAGCTTAAGAATGGAGGTGGAGGCAGTCACTGCGGCTCTCCGCTGGATGGAGAATACGACACACACACACATCGTGATTGTAACTGACTCAGAAAGCATGCTGACGAGGGTGAGGACGGGCAGGTTTCGTGCGGAGTGGCTTGCTTCGCTTCGGAGGTCACGGGTGACAAGCATCGCCTGGATCTTTTCTCCGGGGCATGCCAGTGTGCTGGGAAATGAATAGGCAGACAGATTGGCTGGCTCTGCAGAACTTGGTGGAGTATTGATACATGACAAGGTGGGCGTGGTTGCGGCCTTGTGGGAGCACATGCACACCTCAGAGGAGCAAATGGATTACCATGGTCTGGCAAGAATGAGACAGCGAGGAGTGACGAGGGGATCTGGCCGACGCTCAACGCTCAGAGGAAAGGCGAGACGGACTTATAATCAGATTGCTACTGGTACTATTAGTGTTGGAACTCTTCGCTGGCTACTGAGGATGGGGACGGAGCACTTATGGGAATGCCCCAAATGCTTTGATGTCGATTCCTAAATCAATCAATCAATCAATCAATCAATTCAATTGTTCTTTCTGTCTTTATCGTCTATAAAGCATATAAACTACATAGGTAGGAATTATATTTGGTTAGAAGATCATTCCCTGCAAACAAACTACATGGGAAAAAGGGTGAATGTTGTTTTGACCATTCCCGGCATTTAAACTACTGTGGTAGGGAATATGTTTGAGTGACCCCTGCCTACATATAAACCACCGTGGCAGGGAGTTGGCTGATTCAGATAGATCAAAATACCACTGAATAGGACCATCTGGTTGGCTCAAAGAGGATCTATGTAACTGGTTTGAAATCAAATCAGGTAATTGCTCTGCTGCACAGTCATACAAAATAAACAGGTTCCTGAATTTTCTATGAGATGGAGGAAAGAAAACACAGCAAAGAGAGAAGATATCCATGCATTCCTCCTTCAAAAAAAAAGTTGTGGCCTTGTTATGAGACATTCCCAACCCTTCTTCAGGCATCAACATGAACATCTACTATTGAATAACCTTTATCTTAATTGCTACCTGTAACTTCAGATACTTTATGGAGATGTTGTCAAAGCTTGTATGGCATAAACAGACACATTTTCCTGATTGCTGGTGTCAAGACATAGAGTATCTCTACTGGGACTGAACTCATACTGTCCATATCAAATATCCAGTTACCTTCAAACTACTGAATCACCCACAACAAAATGTAGAAACAAACTCTTGACTGACTTACTGGAGTAATCCAAATCTCAGTAGATTACTGGATCCATCTATAGATCGACCTGCCTTCAATATAATATATATAATTTGACATAACACTCAATGCTTACCAGCAAGTGACAAGTGGATGTGACATGGTGGTAGTAGCAAATATACATGGGTTGAGTAGGTAAGGAACCTACAACTGGTCTAGCTAACCGGTAGGGAATTTACTTGATCCTAAAACTCTGCTCAAGATTTATGGAGAAAATTGGAGGAAAGGTGCTAGACACAGGCGCCGGAACTTCAATGACCCCTCCCCACGACGCCTAATGGCAAAAGTGGAAGAAACAACAACAACAACAACTCAATGCCAACTCACTCACTTGTTTAAGTGTTGCTGCAGAGACTGTCTCCTCACCTGGTTCACTCACTGCAAATACATGGAAGAACAGTGAAACAAATCTAGTGGCACTTCTGATGAAGGGTGAAATGATGATAAAGAACCACGTTGCCATGCCATTATGATATGCTGCAGACATGATGACAGGCTCATATTTTCACCACGACCTGACCATCAAGGCATGATGTGAGTAGCATCACACCAGCCAACTAATCATCCATAACATTCTCTGCTACCCATTCGATGAGGCCAGGAAACCACAGAGCCACATGTCCAGGGAAAAACTTCTTTGTAGTGTGCTATTTAGCAATCTCTCTCTCACACACATAATAATTAATATTTCTAAGTGTAAGGGAGCCATGGTGGCATAGTGGCCTGACACTCGCCTGCAGATACAGTGGTCATGGGTTCTATTCGCATCATAGTAGATTCAAATTTTAAAAAAAACTGATCTAAGCTCCCAGACTGACCCAGTCTAAAATGGGAACCAGGAAATATCATGGAAAGCCAAGGCAGTCAGCATGATACTGATCATATCACATACTGAGTGGTGATTGGTCAATAAATATATGGGTCTAGGGCCATATGCCCATTGTGTCTTAAAGCATATAGAGGGTACCTTTACTTCACTACTGACTACTCACACACATAAGATACCCATACATACATTTCAATATGAATTATGTGGATGACTAAGAAAGCCAATTCAAAAACTGCAAAAAGCCAATTTACAAAGACATTTAATTACCCACATCAGTAGATGACAACTGTAATTTTGTTTGTCAAGCTATAAGACAAGAGGGTCTGGAAAACAGTGACAAGAGAGGAGATCTAGGATGTTACAGACAGAGGTTGCGAGTGGCCCAGAAGACAATCAGTGGTCAAACTTATGAACACAGAGGACACATCTTTGTGATGGAAAATGATCACCTGTGCTGCATGGCATGGCACATGACAATGATGTGGAACACAGGTACTCTGTTTTGATATATGTGTGGTTCAATATCGTGTATATACCTAACATTTTCTTCCATGTTTGTGCATAATAACAAACTCAAGTAGTGATGACACTGTGGCAACTGACACAGTGGAATACTGCTTTTGTTAATAATTACATGTCTGCAGACTTTGTACAGCAACAATTAAATGAGATAAAAGATCATGGATACAAAAAAGAAGGCATAAAAAAGCTTATGACTGAAATAAAATGACAATTACGACAATAAATGATGCAGCAATAAACATTACAGTTGACAAAACTTCTGAATGAGCAGAATGTGGATGACATTCAACAAATAAGGGAAAATGCAGGCAAATCTTTCATCAGGCTGCCACTGGTACCATCAGCCAACTTTTCATTGGCTACTGAAGAAGTAGAAGGGGCTCATGTTGGATGTTCCAAGTGCCATGGTGTTGATTCTTGAGTTCATACTCAATGAGGAGCAAGGATTAATAAACACAATGTTTTACAAAATCACCCAGGAAGACAGACAGACAGAAAGAGAAAGATGGAACCAGTGAAGAATAATTCCTACTTCGGTTTAAATCTTACCCACTGTCATCTTGTCCAGCTTATCAGTCACGTCTAACTCTGGCAGCTGCTCATGACTCTCTGGTTTCCTTTGTACCTGATTTTTCTGAGCAAGAGAATTTGGCCCTTGATTGGGTTTCTGTTGTTTTGGATAATCTGGACCTTTGCCCTTTTTGCCTTTCACTTTTTTATCATCTTTCTGTGGTCCTGCAGACTGAAGAGAAAAGGATAATGAAGCAATTCTGCACTAAGAAAACTTAATCTACTCTGTACTCTTCCCGCTATAAATGTTTGATGGCAGTGTGTCTATGGTATTATTCCTCTTGTTTTGTTTTGTTTTTTATCCACCATTGGGGTTTTAAAAAATAATTAAAAAAGAGAAAGTGTAAGAGGGAGAGGGAGAGGGGGAGAGAGAGAGAGAGAGAGAGAGAGAGAGAGAGAGAGAGAGAGAGAGAGAGAGAGAGTGTGTGTGTGTATGTGTGTGTGGGTGTGTGTGTATGTGGAGGAGGGGAGAGAGAGAGAGAGAGAAAGAGAGAGAGAGAGAGAGAGAGAGAGAGAGAGAGAGAGAGAGAGAGAGAGAGAGAGAGAGAGAGAGAGAGAGAGAGAGAGAGAGAGAGAGAGAGAGAAAGTGTGCTTAAAGGATTGAGATTCAACTTCACTGCACCAGGTTTTACTCCATATAGCTCAGTCCTTTCCCATAGAGCTGTCTGCCAAAAGCTAGGCCCAAAATACGAAATCCTTAGCTCCAACGACGACCCCCAGGAGAAAATTGCACTCGTTAACTGAATGACAGAGTGCAGAAACAAACCCATGACCTTCAGAACATGAAGCTGTGGCGTAATGATTCTGGGACTGTGAAATAAGAATAACACATTGTTTTTCCCATTCTGTTATTTTACCTTAATTTAGTCACTGTAGTGTCATCGTCTTTGTTTATATGTTGTATTGTTTCTTGTGTTTGTTTGCCGATGCAAGCTTGTCGTCGCAACGTCCTTTGTTTTCCACAATTGTATTTTGTAAAGCTGCTAAACACTTCACATTTTCACAATGTTTACATCTCCCTCTTTGGCGAAAGGGTTATGGACGCAGTTCGTAATCCTGCATACTGAGACCGAAACACAACTGCAGGCAATTGGGCAGCAGACCGCCTTGCATTGGTTTTTTTTTTATGGTATGGGTGCTGAGTGTTCAGAAAGCAATGGCAAACTACTGAAAGTAAAACTTGCCAAGAGATGACAAACAGCCAAAAAATGCTGGGGTTGACTGCAACATCTTGCAAAGGATATGCAACTAACTATATCTGCCAAAGGAGCGCAGGCCCACAACCAGCTCACGCCAAGCCCTGTACAGACTGGTTCATGATCAGTTGGATTCTGCAGTTTCAGTTGTCTACAGGGTGAGGTAGTCGGTCTCACACCAACATTCCCTGGTCATCTATTACAACCTGCATGGCAAGTGACACTGCTACTGGTCTTTGCTTCCCTTACCAGAATGTTCCAGAAACAAAGCATACAAATAAGACTGCATTAGACTGTGTGAAAAGGGAGCAGAAAACATAACATTTTAGTTGAATAGAAATATGTTAAAACAGAATACAGATGGACTGAAACATGAAGTTAACATGTATATAAATATTCAACTCACTGCAAGTATTTCCATTCGCAGTCTCCGCTCGTCCTCATCTTGGTTTGCGTATTTCTCCTTGATTTTCTTTAATTTGGCTCGCTGACCTCTCTTTGGCTGGCCTGCCAGGCCACATGATGCATTCTCTGACTGTACAAAAGCAAAAACAGCCATTCTTGTACATTATTCTTCATCATAAGATGGTGAAACAGTATGAAATTATTTAGTCAAATACAAGTCAAGTGACGTCAAGTTCCCATGTTCACATGCCAATAAAACATATTAGAGATCTGGGGATTTGACGTGGCCAAAAAGATGCCCCATACATTTCACTTGTCTTTTAACCGGCTCTGAATGAAGAGGTTACAAATGCAATTGAAATCCCCCATACTGTGTTTAAAACACAGCTGCGGACGATTTGGAAGCAGACCATCCTGCATTGGTTTCCATACAATGGTATGAGTGCTGGTCATTCAGAAAGCAATGGCAAACTACTGAACATAAACTTGCTCAGGAATCTCGAACAGCCAAAAAATGCTGGGGTTGACTGCTACGTTCTGTAAAGGATATGCAACTAAATTACTTTTCTTTATGAATATGATGAGTGATCTTGTAACATTGCCAGCCATCAATACCTCAACATTTGTTTTCTTCTTCTCTGCCCACATTATTTGCAACACTCTTCAAAAAAGTATTGACATATTCTAAAACAAGAAAATAACCATATTTGTGTGTTGTATGTTTCAGCCTGAGGGATTTATCGCATTGCTTTCATTTATGCTGTGTGTATTCTATAATATACATCTGACGAGATGTGATGAAATATGCCAGGCAATAAAACATGCAATTTATTTTTTACGTTTTTGTTATTCAAATTCATTATGCAAACACATTGCTTTGAAATGAAATAACTATGTTTTTGTTGCTCCATTATAAGAAAATTGAAGACCTACTGTCACGCACATAGAAGCCAATCAAAATGTCTGTTTTCTTGTTACAGAAATATTCAAATAATATAATGCCCGGGAGAGAAAGAATTTATTACTGGTAACCATACTAACATCTTGCTGTCTTATCAGACGTTAGTTATTGTCCCTATCAATCACATGACCGGGTTCCACAATGTGCCATCCAATTAATAACGTAGAAGGTTGGACGGCACATTTTGGATACCGGTCATGTGACTGTTAGGGACAATGCATTTTGTGTGTTGTATAACACACAAAATGGTCACTTGTTAAAGGTTGCTGAAGCAATCACCATTAATCAGCAGAAGCCAGTCTTGTGCAAACAGAAAGACATAACAGTAAGTTTAAAATTACCATGGTAGACAATTGATATTACAGTGTGAATATGTGTATAGTTCAGCTTGAAGAATTTATCAAATCACTTTAGTTTATGTTGTGTGATTTATGCAGTATGTATCTGAGAAGATGCAGAAAAATATGCTAGGCAATAAATCATGCAATCTATTGTTTATGTCTTCGTTATTCAAATTTACTATGGGTAAACGTCGTTTTGGATAGTTATTGTGCTTAAAAAGATGCATAATAACCTCTCCATAGCACAAAGCCTAAGCTGAATTGTAGAGATCATGTATTGCCCATGAATGATCCCTCTCATGGCCTGCCTAGTTTACTCCAGAGGAAAGGTAACATCAATACATCTGGATCAAGACAAGCTGCAAAAGCTGCTGGATCGGCAAAGCAATGCTCTGCCTGTCTGTCAGTTTGATCCTAGATCAGTTGCAGACCAAAGCTTAGGGCCTAGTCTGCCCTGCCATTTAATCTTTAGGTTGCATTTCCTCGCACCAGGATAAGGCAATTGTGCTACTGGTAACCATAAAACAAATAAACGTCTTTTAATCACAGAAAAATATAAAACTCTCAAGTTTCTGAAGCTTAAAGTATTTAAAACAGGTTTTGCTAGACAGACATATTTTGTCAGGAATCTGGTATATATGAAAATCTGGGAGTGAACAATTCAAACATGGATCTGTAAACAAGAAGTAATACCACAATGTTCACAAAACGATGCACAAACAGTGACTGTAAAACAGATGTGTCAGAGAAGCTATGGCAGAGTTGAATATGGAAGTACCTTTAATTGATCTCTGCTGTCAGATTCACCATCAGCATATGTAGTTACTTCATCAGAATCTTTTGGGACTCTGTCCTCATCATCACTTTGGCTTTTATCATTATTCTGGCCCTTCTTCTGTTTTTTCAAATCCCTATTGAAAACACACATTAAGAAGATATACTGAACAACCTGGCATATATCATAACGCTACAACTAAAATTAAATGTTATACAAGAATCATAAGTTGTATTTGTTCAATAACGTGCGTGGTCTGAGTGGCCTAGTAATAGTATAATTAGAAAGCCCTGTCTTTGAAGCCCAAAAAGCACAGGAAAAGGAGATCTAAAAATACACTAAGAAGAGAATTAGAGACAGAGATAGTAATATGGTTAGAGCTGCATAATACAGCAAAAGACAGGATGGCCTGGTGTGAGTTGATTGAGGACCTATGTTCCAATAGAGGATACAGGGCAGAAGAGAGTGATTTAGTGCCATGGTGTCTGCCTCTAACGAGAAAAGACTCGAGTCCGCATCAGTTCTGGATGACTTTTTTTTTCAAAACAGAAGTGCAAGGATGTTACATCTCCCCTGGTCTTTGGGTAGTGGCTCAGATATTGACAAAATAGGAGACCCTGTATCACGTTACAAATCCCTTGGCAGCTATAATGCATAAAGAGTAAGCTGTAAATGAAAACTGCCGTGGAAAAATTAGAAAATATACCAACACCAGAATGTGTAATTGTGGGATACATTCACTGATACCCTTGCAGGTACCACGGAGCTGAGGTACCTCCTAGTGTGATCTAAACAGGAGAAGTTTCACTGTTTCAAATGCAATAGTTTTGTTCCCACGCTTATTGACACAAGATAATGATGAAGAATACTTAACAAACAAAAACAAAATACAAAATGGGCTTCTAAAGAGCATCAGGTCTCAGAAACTGAAATACGCTGGTCACATTAAACATGACAATCATTGGCAAGGAACAGTCATGGAAAGTATGGCTTCTGAAAGAAGGGGAAGAGGTTGACAATGAAGACACCATACGTGAAATAGTGAAAATCACAACTTATATCTTAACATAGCAATGAAAATCACAACTTATATCTTAACATAGCAAAAACAAAGATAATGTATACAGATAAAACTACTATGAAGAAGGAAATATATGTTAATGAGGAAAAATTGGAGGTGGTGGACAATTTTGAATATCTTGGGTCATTTATTACCAACAATGGTGACACAATGAAAGAAATTAATAGACGACTATCAATTGCTCTTCAAAGACTAAAACAACTGAATAAATTATGGAGTGGGACAGATAGAACTACAAAAATTAGATTTTTAAGAGCATGCATTGCAACATACGTCTGTGAGACCTGGACACTTACTAAACAAGCTGAACAGTGCATAAATGCCTTTGAATATAAATGTTATAGATGGGTTCTAAGAATATCTCGGTAAAGAAAAGAACAAATGCATCAATACTTCAAGAGCTGAATATTGAAGAGGGTTGGCTATTAAAGACGATAAAACAAAGAAAATTGAAATATTTTGGTCACTTGAAACATCATGAAAGTTTGGAGAGAACAATAATGGAGAGGTATATGCCTGGGAAGAGAGGAAGAGGAAGGCCAAAGAGAAGATGGGTGCAGGATGTGGTGGATGATCTCCAGATGGGTGTATTGGACAGGGACATCTTGCTTGTGATCAAGAAGTTTTCCGGAAGGTTGTTATGGGAGCGAGGTTCTGCAAAGGACATGCTACTGAATGAATGAATGAATAAGAATGTACATGCATGAGGCAGGAGAACTAGCAAAGATCGAGAATCTTTTTGCTGGGTCATTATTTTATACTACATATCATAGAATCCTGGACAATTAGTAAAGAGACAAAAATTCATGGAAGCCTTGGAGATTTGGCTTTATAGAAGAATGCTGAAAATTTAACTGAACAGTCAAAATGAGCAATGTGGACATTTTGAGGGAAGCTAAGTTCCAAAGACAACTTATCACAAATATCAGAAAAAGACAGTCAGCGTTTTTTGCCAAATTATGAGAAAACAAAATCTGGAACATGTTGTGATAACCAGAAAGATTTGTGGAAAGAGAGCTAGAGGAAGACAGTGGGAGAAGATTTTTGACAGCCTTGTGTCATGGAATGGAAGGGAGTCAACACACAAATTGATCCATGCCGTCAGAGATTGCAATTTGTAGAGAGGCATGATTGTCCATGCCAGCCAGCAAGACACTGGGTGTTAACTGACATATCATACACCCCCCCACCCCCCCCCCCCCCCCCCACATTACTCATTTGTATTAACAAATCTCTTCCCTGAAATAGGCATTCTTATATATGTGAATTCCTCTTCTTCATACTTTCAAATGTCAACCTGAGTATATCCAAAGAAAACAGCTGTCAACTGTCATCCCACAGAGATTGTCCTCATATATAGCGGGTGTAGGCTAGAATAACTTTCTCTGTTCTGTATATGTTGAGCACTCCTGTTGAGCCGTCATTTTACCAGTTCCACGGTTACATTCATCAGTATCTCCTATCTTTAGTTCATAAACAAGTGTTTTAATGATTAGCAATGAGAAAAATTCTTGGTCAACAGTTTACCTTCTCTGTTTGGCTGAAAGCTTGCCACTTTTACTGGAGATCTGCAAAATAGACATAATCATAACAGCAACATATGAGTGATCATTATTTTCATTTCTTATACAAACTACCAGCTAACCTTCTGACAACTGAGGTCCTCTACATATAGTCTCAGTTAGATGGAAGGGCTAAGAGAAGTCACGGCTGCAGCAGGATTTAACAATACCAAATAACAACAGTTAGGGATGTGTAGCTCTTGCGAAACAGTGAGAGATAATAAACACAGACACAATGTACATACCTTACAACGAAGTATGTGTAATGGCCTAGCAATGTGTCATACCAAGACGTTTTCTGTTTATGTTTGAACTTTATTACATTTTATAATTTCATATTTCTTTAGATCTATTTGTGTTGTTCCTCAGGAAGATTATATTAATATAAACATCAATTCATCGTGTCGAAGTATAACTTATTTTGTTTAAAATTTTTTTTAAATATCATCATTGATTACATAAAGCATGTCAGTCATGTTAATCTCTGAGTTTCTGATTATATAAAGTATGTCAGTCATGTTAATCTCTGAGTTTCTGATTACATAAAGTATGTCAGTCATGTTAATCTCTGAGTTTCTGATTACATAAAGTATGTCAGTCATGTTAATCTCTGAGTTTCTGATTACATAAAGTATGTCAGTCATGTTAATCTCTGAGTTTCTGATTACATAAAGTATGTCAGTCATGTTAATCTCTGAGTTTCTGATTACATAAAGTATGTCAGTCATGTTAATCTCTGAGTTTCTGATTATATAAAGTATGTCAGTCATGTTAATCTCCGAGTTTCTGATTACATAAAGTATGCCAGCTGTGTTAATCTCTGAGTTTCTGATTACATAAAGTATGTCAGTCATGTTAATCTCTTGAGTTTCTAATTACATAAAGTATGTCAGTCAAGTTAATCTCTGAGTTTCTAATTACATAAAGTATGTCAGTCATGTTAATCTCTGAGTTTCTGATTACATAAAGTATGTCAAATCATGTTAATCTCTGAGTTTCTGATTATATAAAGTATGTCATTCATGTTAATCTCTGAGTTTCTCATTACATAAAGTATGTCATTCATGTTAATCTCTGAGTTTCTGATTACATAAAGTATGTCAATCATGTTAATCACTAGGCTGGACACCTTAAGTATGTCAATACATTCATTTCTGATACAAAACAAGCGAGGATTTACAATGTCAGTTATGATCCATAAGAAACACCATTTATGTTCTGATCAGAAATATCCCAGCTTTATTAGTGGTAATGCATAGTATAATTCTTATTTGATTCAGCATACTTCCTACAATGCCCATTTGATAATTTATTTTAAGCAGACCACACATCCCATTACTGTTTGTAACACAGTAGTCCTATTCTCCTTTACAGAGAAGAGGTCCTTTGCCACTTGTAAACATAACCTGAAGATTGAATAAAACCACCAACACCAGCAAGTCCCTTGCCAACTGGCATGGATAATCAAGCTTCTCACCATCTCTCAATCTCCAACAAGCTTCCATTTGTTTGCTAATAGTTTTCATGCTATGATAAAAGGTTATCAAAAATCTTGTCTTGATCTATCTTTTTTTTCCTTCAAAATTCTTTAAAGTAGCATGTTTCATATTTTTTTTCTTTGTTAACCCTTTACAGGGCAGAGCGGCCGATCGCTTAAACGAGCGGATCGGCCGATTACGTCTGATACTATTATGCATTGTAAAAACGCGATCTCTCAGCTTTCCGACACTTCCGACGGCTACTTTCGCTTTTGCCGATAGCTTGACAACGTGGCCGCCATTTGTAAACACGCTACTATGAATTTGAATGGACTTTAACAGACTTTTTTTGATAGTTTTCGGGATTTTTACGCTGTTTTTCAAAATGGATTTCGGCGATTCTTCAAGTGATAGCCGAGATTTCGCTAGGTTCAATTTAAATGACATTAAAGGTCACGAAGTTGACTATTAATCGGAGGTAGATATCAGTGCAAAGCGTTACTTTGCATTAGCAGTCTGAGTCGGACTTTAAAGAAAGTGATTATGATTCTGAAAATGTCTTTGTAAATTGCCATATAGATGACGGAAAATCACAAACAACATGCTGTATTTCGTAAAAATTTGTGTTCATATATGGATTACCAACAACAATCACGTGAGTAACATATTCTGCATGCTTTTCCCTTCATTGTGTTGTTTATTTAACTAAAATCGGTTGACTAACACCTTATTTGTGATGTTTTTACTAACGCGACCCAAAATTTTACCAAATCTGAAAAAATCTTGCCCGTTCAGGGCTACAAAACGGACAAGCGCCTGCCCTGTAAAGGGTTAACATGCTCAAAAAATCTGACTGCTTCTGTTTTGATGTGTGTGTTAGTTATCTTGATATTTTTCAAAACATTTAAATGACTCATTTGGCTTTCCAAGGTAATTGTAGCATTCTTCTACAAAATCACAATTATGTGGCTTCTGTAAAAACCACATTTATGTGGCTTGTTTACTAATTGTCCATAATTTACAATAAAACCACAACTGTCTTGTTCATCAGTGTATCTCCTACCTTCTCTCCAAGTGTCACTGGCATACCATCCCCAAGGAAGAATGTATCTGGCTTGTCACTGTTTGTACTGGCTGTACTCCACTGTCTGTGTAGTTCATACCTGAGGGACAACATAAACAGTCAGACAGAATAAGCACTCCCATTTATATGCCATACTAATCAGTGTTCAGGCTAGTATTGTTGTTTCATTTCTGATTTAAAATAATGTTTCTTTTACTGGAGATTAGAAACTCCTGATGTCTGTGTGAAATATGGACAATAAGCAGACGAGCTGAGAAACATCTATTGGTAGTGATAGTGTTGTTTCTGAGGAAATGCAAAGAATACCATGGATGGGCAGACAATTGAACAGGGAAAGTAAATTAATTAGAGAAAGTAAATGTAGACTGTCAAGCTTTGTTGGGGACATTATGAGGAAAAATAAGCTTGAAAACTTAGTGGCAGCTGGTAAAATTGATGGGAACAGAGCAAGGGTGAAGGCGGGGCAGCTAAACAAGTACTCCATCTTGTCCAGGGGTGCCCTATATGTTAGTACACTGGTTCTCAACCTTTTTTGGCCCATGCATCCCTTCACAATATGTTCAGAATGTCATTGCCCCCTTTCGTATTTCCTCCCTATAAATTCCCCCCGCCCCTAAACAGTATACATAAAAATGGAAGCTAAATTTATTAACACATACTAGAATAAGTCTAGACATAAAACGCGATTGCGGGTCTACTTACATTATAAAACAAATTTCAGAAGGCGATAAGTACAGAACCGTAAAGTATGGAGAGAAAATCAATATCAAGTAATCGGTTCTTGTATTAATTGTATAACATGATCTTGAAATAAGCTTAATTCCTCCCATGGGAAACCCTAAAATCCCCCCCCCCCCACACACACACACACACCCGGTTAAGAACCACTGGGCTAGTAGAAGGAAGGAGTCATCTTTGCTTCTCCTTGAATAGGGGATACCCCAACCCCATCACCTGAAAATGATTTTAGCCCCATAAGGGTATTTCAAAATTTCTCTCTCATAAGTCAGTTGTCCTACCACTGTTGCTGTGCAAATTATCGACCGCTCTGGAATCTATTTGTGCTGTGGTCCTGTCCTGCCACTGTTGCTGTGTAAATTATCTATCACTCTGGAATCTATCTGTGCTGTGGTCCTGTCCTGCCACTGTTGCTGTGTAAATTATCTACCGCCCTGGAATCTATCTGTGCTGTGGTCCTGTCCTGCACTGTTGCTGTGTAAATTATCGACCGCTCTGGAATCTATCTGTGCTGTGGTCCTGTCCGGACACTGTTGCTGTGTAAATTATCTATCACTCTGGAATCTATCTGTGCTGTGGTC
>OY992881.1:65973889-66156389 GCA_963921405.1 Cepaea hortensis
GAATTTGAATAAGGAAGACACAAACAATAGATTGCATGCTTTACTGCCTGGCATGTTCAATATAGTTCAATGCATTTTATCAGGTACATACTGCAGAAATCACACAACATAAACTAAAGTAATTAAATGAATCCTTCTAGCTGAAATATATAACACACATATTCACACAGTAATATGAATTGTCTGCCATAGTAATTTTAAACTGAATATCATGTCTTCTTGTTTGCATAAAGTTGGTTTCTGTGAGTGAATGGCAATTGCCTCTGCCAGCTTTAACATGTGACCATTTGATGTATTAAAAATGCTACCCACAAGAGATATTTACAGCATGTAAATCTCTTATATGGAAGATAAGGGGAAACTGCCACAAGAATGTTTAAAAAATGTTTATGGGAGGTCAGAAAGCAAGATTCATAGAGGATAACTTGTTTAAAAAAAACTCCATACATATCTTCAGGCCGAATAACTTTATCAGACAACTATTCACATTTTATATGCATTTTCATCTATTCCTAGCTCAACCACAGTCATTTCCAGCGAACAAAATCATTATCGAAATCATAAACCATACATACCACCAAATGATAATATCTCCCAGATATTTTAATTTATTCTGACCTAGACAGTTCACATTGTAAGAAGCAACAACTGGAGAATATACCAAATTTGCCCTTTCCAAATATCATATTTTCTGTAATCGATTGCTTACTTATTATAACAAGGACTGCTACACCTAGACATGTAATATCATTGTTATGAAAATGTGTATGCATATTGTGAAATTCTATTCATCTTACCTCTGACCATAAAGCTACCAGTGGTTAGATACTCTCCACTCGGGGCAGTCTTGGACACCTGGTCATGATAAACCCACCAGGCAGACGTTACAACCTTGGAATCCCAAGCTGCACTGTTGCAGATAGCCATAGTTCCAGCCTCATTTAATGTTTTTGGTGGTACTGGGTTTGCTGTAAACAAAATGGGGTTAACTGTGTTCACGCTGTGAAAATGCAATGAAAAGGAAATTATAACACAAAATGTACTGAATTCAATGCCAACTTCACCAAACTGTCACACTATCCATTTGTGTCCAATCTACTCTTTAGACCATGCTAGATGTTCAATTCTGTGCTTGAATTCTACAGCACCAGTGACAATCCTAATATGTTTATAATCCAGACAAATTATACATCTTCTGATGTGGATCTCACAATTCTGATCAAAAACACCAGGAAAAGACAGTCATCATATTTTGGCCATATTATAAGAGAAAAACTGAAAAACTTGATTATCCATGCTAGTCGGCAACATACTTGATGATGATGATGATGTGGACAAGTTTTCTAATTGTCATTTACAAAGAACATATAGGATACATTGTTGTTTTCACTTTATCAAATGTAACTTGTGATTGTTCTAAATTTCACCATAAAATTCATGTCAATATATTCACACAAACATATGCATATTTTTCAGGTTATTAACACTGTGGTTAACAGTTTCTTAAGTGAATGTTTGCAAGCAAGTGCAACTCTTACCTCCTGGGTTTTTAATAACACAGCTACTGGCTCCATGAAGATCAGCATGAACATAGAGGTCACCTACATGAAGTATATAACAAGCAACTTGTTAAAACAGACAGAAGACAACTTGTGCCAGGTTAGTTAGTCAAGACTGGAACAAAGTATTTGAACATATCTCTCCACCATAAATCCAGCCTAGTCACTACCCATACCTTAATTTTTGGGAAATTCACATGGTGCTTTCTCTTTAATTACCAAATCACATGAGATTCGAGGTCAGCATGGCTGAATGGATCAGAGCGTTTGCTCGTCAAATTTTTGTGTGCTAATGCTGTGGTAGCGTGTTCAACCTCTACACTGGGTCAGTTGGACAAAAATTGTTGACTTTTTGTCCTTGACTTGGGGATGTAAATTACAAATACCTCAGAAGTCGAAGTGGGTTTGTCTACAAATTGATGGGAAAGACCTTAGACTTGTAAAAAACATATATTGGAAACAACAAGCTGCCATAAGAGTTGATAATGAAGTAAGCCAATATCAGCCTATTAAAAGAGGTGTGAGACAGGGATGTGTAATGTCTCCAGATCTGTTTTCCCTGTACAGTGAAAATATTTTCAGAAATATTGAAAATATGGAAGGAATCAACATTGGGGGACGATGCATCAATAACATTAGATATGCAGATGATACAGTCTTGATTGCAGACAATGAACAGGACCTGCAAAATTTAGTAGATGCGGTTGTTACACACAGTGAACAACAAGGGTTAGAATTAAATTGTAAAAAGACACAGATTATGGTCGTCACTAGGAAGAACGAAATACCACAGTGTAATATACAAGTAAATGGGAATATTCTTCAACAAGTGAATAGGTACAATTATCTCGGAACAGTAATAACATCTGATGGGAGATGCCTTGAAGAGATTAGAACAAGGATCGCCATGGCAAAAGTAGCCTTTAGCAAGATGAAAAACATACTGACCAATAAAAAGATGTCAATTGAAACGAGAAAAAGAGTGTTGAGATGCTACATAGAACCTGTACTTTTATATGGATGTGAAGCTTGGACAATGAGCAGCCAGGCTGAAAAACATCTGATGGCTGTAGAAATGTGGTTTCTGAGGAAAATGCAAAGAGTACCATGGACAGCCAGAAAGACCAATGAACAAGTCCTTCAAGAAACAAATGAAGATCGTAAACTGATCAGAGACATTAGACGTAGACAGTCACAATTTTTTGGGCATGTTATGAGAAGAAATGATTTGGAGAACTTGGTGACAACTGGTAAGATCGAGGGGAACAGACCAAGGGGAAGACCTAGAAACAAGTATCTGGATGGCTTGGCCTTGTGGCATGGTCGAGACAGAAACACGGAACTGATCCACGACTCTGTTGATCGAGTGAGATGGCAGAACATGACCGCCCACGCTTACCGGCATGGCACATGATGGATGGATGGAGGGACACTGGTAATAGGGAAAGCTAATCCACATGCAAAATTCAGTCCAGTGCACTAGAAGTAGTATCACAAGTATGGACAATGCTTGAGTTGAAAGCGAGTGAACCCCGAAAGAAAAGAAAATCTGAGATTGATAAGCTATAAATATTTTCTACTCTTGGTAGTCCCATCATGTTTGGAATTTAGCCTGAGCAATAAAGTGCTGCAGTCTCCTCTTTCTGATTTCTAACTGAAGAAATATGAAATCAAGAATCACACTGTTGCATTCGGGACATTCCCGCAAGTGCTCTCATCTGCTACAGGACTGGCTACCTTTACCATTTTTACATGGGATTCCTCGTATTTTTTTAAAACCTTATAAGATAAGATTAGGCTCTACACCAGGATATGGAGGAGCTTTTAACATTATTTAAATTTCTGATATGCTAAAATAAATTGTCCACAGCTTGATTCAGGCCTGGTAGTTTTTAAATTAGAAATACACGCAGCGGATCTGTACACCATTCCCACCCATGAAGGCGTTAACGTGAAACATATTTAACATTTTACATCTCAGGTGCATTCATGAGTCTTGTTTGCATGTTTTAATTAAGAATTTAAAAATAAAGAAAACACTAAAATACATTAAAAGAGACCATGTGAAAACTTGCATTCATGTTGTAATTATGAAGTTAATAAAACTGCACTGTTCAAACAAGCATGTGGCCAAATATTTCCAATTTCAGCAGGCATTTCTTCAGGGTTTTCCTTCCCCAGCCTTTGACTTTCAACAGGTTGGCAAGGCAGCAAGTTTGTGTCTCTCTTAGTCTGGTACCTATCCTTTCACCTGTATGGTTTAGGAAACCCAGCCAGTGATTATGCTATAGCCACCATAGTTGATGGGATCAACATACAAACACATTTACTATGGTAAACTGGAGAAACAAGGTCCACTTTAATTTAAATATCTCCCTCTCTCTTTTCTCGCATATTTAAAAAATAATACAGCTAATCTACCATGATATGTCAGAGATGTGAAATGATGTGACATGTGAGATGATGAGGTATATTAGATGACAAGACATTTGAAATGACGAAATACAAAGAAACAAGTTATTTAAGCATATCTCTCACAGACACATACAAACATAGCTACTCCACCTGAATCCTTGACAGGAGTCATAAAGACGGCCACGCAGCCACAAAAATGTAGAAAGGAAGCAACAAAGAAACAAACACAGACTCATGCAATATGTACATATGTATACATTCGGAGTCATACAGACCTGGCCTCAAGTACCGCTTGACTATTAGCTCATTCTGCTGTTGATCTCGTCCTCCAATAACCAAGTAATTCTCGGAACTAATGAACCACAGAAACTTCTCAAACCTACAATCAAACAAAAGCGTGAAAAAAGGTCATCTCATGGCAGAAACTGCAGTAGCTCATATTAGGTCACCGCAGTATGAGGTTTAGGAAAACTCCTAAACTCACTGTCTGTTCTAACAAAAGAACTATCTGATATCTATTAAGAAATAGGCTGTGTATTTCAGTACTAAACACTGAAAGAGATAAAAAAGTTGCGATATTCAAATCATTTAAATCTTATGAAAAATATATGGCATTATATACTCAATTACAAAAGCGATTTCTTAATAGTAATTTGTAAAATGAAATGTAAACTTAACATTCTAAATGCAAAATTATAATAGATAATGAAAAAAGTTGGTTCTGGGTGCCATATTTTATAAGTGATCCTATTTTATGAGGGGGCTTCAAATGAAAACCTTAAAAGTGTAATAGAAATAACAATAACCATGCCACTGTCTTGTAACCTTTCAATATTGTTGTTAAGGATGTCAAGAGTCAAGCATATGACATCACAGGGCAGACAAACACGGTGACGTCATAAGGACAGTTTAAAGATAGGCTGCCCCACTTTTGACATTCACCAAAAAGGAGCAGTGCTTCTGTTATCAGTTTTTTGATCAGTGAAGGGGTTAAACCTATAAAAATTATCGGCGAATGAAGGTCCCGTATGGTGATGCATGCCTGTCAGCCCAGTAAGTGTATGAATGGAGTAGGAATTTTCAAAATGGCATGACTTCTGTCAGGCACACCGAGTAGTGACCACAGAGTGGTTTCACACGTGACCAAGTGAATTTTTTTTCTGCAGGAATCTAAGCACTTTATTGGCGCCAGAGAATTTGCATTGAATGCAGTGGTGACTACATCAAAACATGATTCATTTGTTCTTTACTTTTTCAGAATATATTTACCGAAACAATTTAAGGTTTTCATTTGAATTCCCCTCATTTTTACTCCCATAGATCATACAAAAGAGGATCTCAACACAGAGCAATAACTCTGCAGCACATGCTAGGATTCCAGGATGTATGTAGGCAAGAATCACATTCAATCAATATTCTCTGAGGTGGTTAGTAAACATTTTGCCAGGACAGTTGTTGGATGGCTTACTCTTTACAACTGTAAAATTAAGAGGGGCTGAATAAGTGGAAAATACAAACAGGACCTGTTTTGCCCTTACATAAGAAGACTAGACATTCAGTCTTACTGCCTATAAGATTAATAGGAATATGACATAATTAGGAAGTATAAGTTCGAAACAATGCCCATCAATTATCTTCCAATTGATGTGTAATATTAAGTGTATTTTAAGACATCAGAAACAAAGAAATAGACAGGCTCTTGAGAAAATTGGAAAAGAGAGCTTGAGGAATAAATGACAGTAGTAAGTAAAATATTGCAATCAAATTCAAATATATGATAGGCTTAAAATGACATTGGAAAGAAAACGGTGACGGCAGGGAAGCAAGTGGTAGGTAAACCGCAGTCTGTTAGAATGTACAACCAAAAACAGACATTGCTGGAGATATTAGCTAACCTTCTCTGTGGAGGCAGCTCTTAACTGAACGATTACTATCAAATCTAGTGGAGATGAGGTGTTTGAGAAGAATGTTGAGAACATAGTCAACAGAAAAGAAACAAATAATGAGGCACAAAGCTGCTGATGTTCAACATCACACATAAAAACCACGAGGAAAAGACAAATGAAATTTATGGAGCATATGAACAGAAGAAGGCAACTTACCAAAAAAATCAAAAAGAGGTAGTCATCATTGTTTGGCCACATTATGAGAAGATGAAAACGAACATATTGTGATAACTGGACAGATTTGTGGAAAGAGAGACAGAGGAAGATATCGTGAAAAAATTCTTGACAGTCTTATATTATGGCACAGAAGGGAGTCAACAAACGAATTGATCCATGACGTTGGAGATGGCAAATTGTGGAGAAGCATGATCGCCCATGCCAGTTGGCAAGGCACTGGATGCTGATGATGATGATGATGATGATGAACAGAAGAGGTGAAATAGAGACACTAGCTACATGTCGGAAAAACACAAGGCAAGACAGGTAGAAGAAGACAGAGAAAGATGTTTGTGGAGATCTTACATAGCTGGACAACAAATAACAATATAAGCAACAACATCAAAACATAACAGGACAGAGAAGATTGGAGAGTCATGATTGCCAACATCTGCTCTAGAAGATATACATGAAGATCATAACAGGACAGAGAAGATTGGAGAGTCATGATTGCCAACATCTGCTCTAGAAGACATACATGAAGATCAAGAACAACCAATCATCAACATTGTATGTTTGGGGGTCTATGGGGAAGTGGTCAGGTCTTGTGTTCAGGTTATGGGTTCATTTTTGGACTGTCATTTGATTCATAAATGCAGCTTTTTCAGAGACCCCTGGAAGACTCACCAGAACTATGGAATTCCTGCTCTGTGCAACACTTTTGGCAGATGGTTAGTTGATAGAAGAGACTAAGAGAGACAGGATTAAACCTGGTGCAATGAAGATGATCATTTTGCTTTTTAACTGTTTTCTTTTTATACCTTTGAGTTTCTATCTAAGTAGAATATACAACTACATTTAAATAGAGTAGTTTCTTTAAAAACGTTAAGAGGACTTAAAATGATGTCTTCAACACTTACCAGAAAGTCTTTCTGGTCTTGTTAATGCTAGCTGCTGTTGCTACATCCTTCAGTGTCTGCTTTGTCTTCTTCTCCGCTGATTTTAGGGCCTGGCATTCATGATAACATTTAACACAGTTCAAAATAAAGTCAATACAAGTGCCTGATGCATTTTGTTTCTATTCGTATTCATTTCTTTTGACTTCAGCAAATTTTCTAGTGCCATGAAAGCAGGACAAACCAAACCCGAAGGGATGTCACAGCAATTAGGTCTAAAATTTCATAAGGGAAAGACAAACATAATGAGAATGAATCAAGCATATAATAATTCAATCTACCTTGGAGAAACTTCCTTGCGAAAGCTGGATTCCTATACATATTTAGGCAGCAACGCTGACAGAGACAGGGAACTGATAGATTTTTTTTTTTTAAATAACAAAGGCAAGACAAGCTTTCATAGCTTTAGGAAATGTGTAAAAGTCAAAAGAAATTAAATCTAGTATCACACTTTGAATCTTTAACTCTAACGTTAAATCAGTACCGCTGTATGCATCAGAAACACGGAGAACAACTAATACAATTACTGCTTCTTCTTCTTCTTCAGCGTTCCGAGCCATTGAGGTTCTTTGCTGCAGATACAATCTGTCTCCATTCATCTCTGGTTGACCTTCTCTTGTCAGTCGTTGATTCCAAGTGCTTGTAGGTCTGTATACAATTACTAATGAATTAAAAACTTTAACTGGTTCCTGCGAGAATAGGACTATTATGGTATGACAGAATCACTAATGCAGAGCTTTAGCAAATCCCAGGGAATCAAGAAGTGAGTAAAAGTGGATAGTACACACTGTGAAAACCTGTGTAGGATAAACAGGAAGCTTTTCTCTGGATCCCACGGGGCAAAAGAAACAGAGGGAGGACTATAAACATATGGTGAAGAGAGTTAAAGACAGAAATGAAAAATGTGGAGAGAACCTGGAAACAGCCGCCGGAGATGGCAAAAGAAGTTGGTTGAGGGAATATGCTACATTGGAGATCAAAGGCAGCAGAAGAGGAATCTCAATGGACTACCAGGTCGATCCTCAGGAACTATTTTTAGCATTCTGTAGAGAATTTATCAATTCAGTTATGTACTGCTGGCAGATCCCCAAATCGATGGGGAAAAAACTGTAGAATTTTAATGAACTTATATTGGAAAAAATCTGCTGTTATAAAAGCTGATAATAAAGAAGGTCAATATCAGAAAAGCAAAAGAGGTGATGACAGGAATGTGTAATGACTTCTTATCTTTTTTTCCCTATGTAGTGGAAATACGAGAAATTAAAAAAGACACAAGGAATAGTCATTGGAGGACAAAACATTAACAATATAAGAAATACAGATGAAACAATACTGAATGCAAACAGTGAAAAAGATCAACATTCAGTCGTAGTTGTTATTGTACAAAGCAAACAACTAGGATTAGAATTAAATTATAATAGAAAATAAATTTAAGACATCTTCAAGATGAAAGGAATATTACAATTCAGCTTCCAGGTAAGTGGAGACAATCTTAAACAGAGCATTGAAATGACCATTTGACACAGGACATTTAATCTCAAGGTGGATAATTGTCGTAGGAGTGTGAAGTTGTCATGGCATTTTTAGATGGGGTGTCAAGCAGTCTGTGTCATCTGTCCTCCAAAAAACCATTTCTGGTATATGTTTTACAAAGACTCATCAACCTCAAAGATGTATATATTTGTTAAACACTCTGGTTCTGAGGATTTGACCAAAACTGCTGTGAGGGTAAGACAATGCACATGGCTCTATTGCCCACATTATCAAGGTATGATGAGGATGCCACACAAATATGGGTAGTTTTAAAGGACAATGTTAAAAATACTATGCTCAACCAGCTGTGTAATCAAAATATTCTGAAACAGGCCAAGACACATAGGAAACCTGTTACAGACAGAAGGAAACAGTGAACATTACTGTGGCCATATTATGTGAAGAGATCATGGGGAAAAAGTTAAGAGAACAGCAGAGAGAAGATACTAAACAGTTTTGCAGAAGGCATTGAAAGATGTCAGTCCATGAACTAGTAAACTGTAGAGAATGAGAATTGCAGAGATGCATGATCACCAAAGATAATAATGATGATTGTCATGACAAGATAAAATCATGAATAATAAAGCTTTTCTGAAATACTACACTGATTACATCCTCAGAACACTCAAGTCATTTTGCAGCTGTCACAACCATAACAGTACCTTCTTTGAAGCTTCCACTGTTTTCTGTTCCTTCTTGGCTGCTTGCCTTTTCTTGTCAAAGTACCTGACAACAGATCAGATAAAATGCACGTTTAACTCTTTTTGTGCCAAGCAATACATCATGGATGATTAACTAATGTCCGTATACACATATGTATAATGATGTGATTTGACACTTATTCTCAGCATACTACAGAAATCTGACCAGTTATTTTAACATACAATTCAGTATACATTTAACACAATGAATATACTAAGAGCATGTTTATATCTGGTGACAACTTACACATTGGTGCAAAACCTGAGTGTTTATCAAATCAACTGAAAAGCTCATATATGGTTTTACAGACGGCAACCAAACATTCACTGGACAGAAACAAGAACTCCAACAAGAACCCATTATAAAAGAAGATTGGTTATTAAGATAAACAGATATGAGGAAAATGAAGTATCTGGACATTGTCCTAGAGTCTCCACAGACTCATAATAATTTGACTATTTGTTATATAACTATACCATAAAGAAATAAGAAAGCATAAAAAACATACTTTTTTGAATTTCTATATGCACTGAGACCAAGATCAATGTCTACCCTCATTGGCTTCAGGTGTTCAGTTCCAGTATCACTTGTGGCAAACGGATCACTGTAAATATGCAAGAAAAAAACCCTGAATATATACATTACTATGTGAATTAATAACAATTAAATATGAAAAACACTGGTATATATATATATATATATATATGAAAAAATATACACAGTGATGAAATTATGAATAACACTGATGCATTGAATACATAAAAAATAAAGATATATTGATACAGTGTAAGAATAAAAACAAAAACAGTGCAAATATATCACAAATACACATACAGTGTCAATATGAGGTATTGATATCATTAATCAAAACCATAAGGAAAAGACAAAATTTATGGAGCATATCAACAGAAGAGGTACATTAACCTCATGTGGGAAAATACTATGCAAGAGAGGCACAGGAAGACAGAGACAGTTGCAACGGAAAGCTTAAAAAACTGGACAACAATGTTAATGTCATAAAAATAAAAGATGACAGAGAGAACTGGTTAGTCACGATGGCCAACATCTGCTCCAGACTAGGTATCTGAAGAAGAAGCAGTGTAAAAATGAATAACAAAAATGAACATAATATTGACAATATGAGCAGACAAAGTGTAGGTACGAAAAACACTTATGTACAGATACAGCGTAAGTATAAAAAACATACATATGTTAAATAAAAAAAAAGACACAGACTTAGCTATGAAAAACAGACAGAGACCCACACATACCGGCAGGCAGGTACACACACAAAAGCAATGTAAATATGAAAAACACACATCAACAGATACAGTGCAACATTACAAATACAAAGAATAATGTCATTTAAAATTTCTCTATTACACACATTCATACCGTGTCTAGACACATAATTCTGTTCAATTTTATGAAAGGCCACAGCTCATCTCATCTCATCATGTTCCTCTTGTACCTTGCGGTGTCGAGGTGAAATATAAACAGCGGGAGAGTGCCTGCTTATGGGCTTCATGTATCGATATTCCCATGGACTCTATTATTCCCTCCGTCCATCGTTTACGTGGTCGGCCTCTGCCTCTGCTTCCCTCTGGTCTGTACATCATTGCTTGGTGTGGTATACTGTTAGTTGGCAACCTACTTGCATGGCCAAACCATTTTACTTGCTGCCTTCTAATAAAATCTAGTGCAGCTATAACCCTCACTTTAGTCCTGATTTCTGGCCTAGGTGTGAACTGCACCTGGCCCTGCATGCAGCAGGGGTAGGAATGGCTAGCCTCTCCCAGGAGGGGTGAAAAGTGAAAATTAGTAACCTGCTGATGACCCGCAGACTACACAAGTCAACCCCACCTCCACGTGGTGTAGATCGCGGTCATGGGCTAATGGGGATATGGCTCGCCATAGGGGATGGACTCCCTATGGTCAGATTTTTGTCCTAAACCTGCGACTGGCCTAGCAAGCCGGCAGGGGATCTTCATACTGCTCGTAGAAAAACTAAGAAGAAAGGCCACAGCAAACAAAATAATTTTGAAACAACAAATAATTGCAGTAACTCATACATAAACAATTAAAAATGCTCAGAAAAAAGATTTAAGAAAGTGGCCCACAAAAGGTGAAACACACTTTCACAAGAAAATATGGCAACTATCATAATATAGAACAGACGTAAGTCAACATAATTTAGGACAGGCGTAAGACAGCATAATCAAAAACAGACATATGACAATATAATCTAGAACAGATGTAAGACAGCATAATCTAGGACAGACGTAAGACAGCATAATCTAGGACAGATGTAAGACAGCATAATCTAGGACAGACGTAAGGATGAGACCAACTCACTGTAAGAGCAGAGTAATTTGGTTGCTGTCCAGCTTGAGAGCTTTGATGGCGTTAGCAACGTGGTCACCATTTAACTGGGCTTCCTTAACAAGGCTCCAAATCTCTGTCCAATCAATCTGGTTGGCTACAGCACTATTGACAATTCGGATGGCCTGATCCACCTAATGGAAAAGCAATGATAATTTTACCTTGAGTTACATGTAGCCATTATTATGGACCTGGAAAGATGACAATCTATTCAAGCAGGGGTGGCCAACCTTTTCAGTAGGCGGGGCCAAATTTCAGAAATAATATTTCCTGCCGGGCCATGCACCTATTTTTTTTGGGTTAAATTAAAGTAAACAAGCAAGCGTGCTATACCTTCGACCACATCGTCATTTCCCACGCCGCGGGCCGCAACATGACTACCGCGGGCCTCATGCTGGCCACCCCTGTATTAAAGGATACTAGGCAGTATCAGACAGACTATTACTGGTAAATTTAAATGGTATGCCTTTTGATGTCAACATAGTATATTATTGGTAGAGTTAAAATGATTGGCCAATTGATGTCAACACTGAATATTATTGGTAGAGTTAAATGGTAGGCCTTTTGGTGTCAACATCTTTCAAGCATATGCCCCAACAGTAAAAAAAACCTGAAGATAGCATTGATGCATTTTACAGTAACATGGATAATGCTTTGAAGAGGTGCAACAACTCATAAATAAATATCATAAAGGGAAATTTCTTCTTCTTCATCTGTGTTCATCCGGAGAGTTTTTACTTCCCCAGTCGGGACTACGTTGTGCCTGTTTACAGCATGGCTGCATTCTTGCGCCGTTAGGCCGACACATCCGACTTCTGCAGGCATTTGTTGACTGGGTTAACCTTCCCGGGAAAGGAGATTTTAAAGTTGGAAATCAACAAGATATTTGTACAGTTGGCAATAATGGTGTAAGTGAGCTTAATGAAAGAAAAGGAAGACTTGTAGAGTAGAAAAAGAGTATGATACGATTGCTGAAAGCACCTGGTATCAGCATCATGCAAGAAGATTATGGATGAAGAAGTCCTGACAATAAGATCAGAAACTGCATCCTCATCGACAGAAGATTTCAAAATATTTTAAAAGTCACAAAAACTGAATCAACTGCAGACTGCTACAAAGATCACAGATTAGTTACAGGCAGAATACATATAATGTGCAGGTATTACTGTGGCCCACAAGGGAAACAAAGAATAGCAATATTGTAACCTGCTAGGCATAGTCTATGAAGCAACAAAGAAGGTGGTTGTGAGACCTCACCTGAAGAAAATTGTGCATGCCAAATCTAACCAATCACGAACAAAGCCTACAAAGGGCGTGGCGGGAATTGGTTGAGGTCCTGTGCTTCATTGGAAGTAAGTAAATAGCAAACATCTTCAACAGGTGAATCGATATAACAATCTTAGAACATTCATAACATTTGACCGAAGATGCTTTGTTGAGATTAGAACAAGAATCTCCTTGGAAAAATTAGCCATTTGCAAGCTGGAAAATATCATTATCATGTGCCATACAGATAAGCATGACACAGATGATACAGATGGGCATGGTTCATGATCTCACACGATCACCAGTCTTGGATCAGGTCTGTGTTCTTGTCCCGATTATGACATGGGGAATTTGTATAATTAAGACAAGCATATACAAGATAATGACAAACCATTAACTAGTACTGTATGTTCATGAGTCAGAAAATAAAAAGTAACTTACCAAACCCAAATTCATTTCAATCAGCTGTCCACGCAGGATATCAGTCTCCTGCAAGATATAAAGTGGTGGTCATGCTATGTCAGGTTATTGGTTAAGTTTTGGTGACTGCTATCAAGTTTATGAACACACCATTCCTTCACTTGGGTGCTGTGGTAATGCAGTGGCTATAGCACAACTGCCTGCTAGCCCAGTGGCCATGTGTTCAAATCCGCACTGAGGCAATGTTAAAAAAATTGACCTCGGCTTCCATGTTGACTGAGCCTAAAATGAGCACCAGGAAATGTCCTGGACAGTAAAGGCATCATCATCATAAAGTGCCCTGCCAGCTGGCGTAGGCATTCATAGCTCTCCACAGATCTCGGTCGTTGATGTTCTGGATCAACTCTGCTGATGATATTCCTCCATGCCACCGTCTCAATCCATCCGGCATCATTTCTCTTTGTCTGCCTCTGCCTCTCTTCCCCTCGATCTTTCCTTACAGTAAAGGCAGCCAGTGTGATATTGATCACATGGCCCATCAAGGGCTGATTGGTCTATACAATTATGGGACTATCATCTTATTCCCAACATGTAAAACAGTCCTTTGCTTTACTTTACATTCCTCCACTCCAGATCTGTGCCCTACCCATATTTTTGGGAAGATAATATGATGGTATTCCCCTGTCTTCCACTCTGACATGGGAAGTTTGTTAACTCTATTTTTGAAAGTATTTTTCTGCTGATAAGATTCTACTGAGGTCTGCATTTATAGCAAATGCATGTATTTCATGTCCACTGTATGTCATTGAATGTCAGAAAGAAGATTACTGAAATGTTATTTAGAACCTGGTTTGCTGTGATTTATGGAACATAAATGAACAAGTTAGAAAAACTTAAAAGCAATGGATATGTTCCTGAGACGAATGTTGCGAATACCTTAGACTGCCATAGTAATTAACAATGATTACCTGGAAGAGGCTAATGAAAGTAGAAAATTATATACAACTATCCATCCATCCATCATGTGCCATGCTGGTAAGCGTGGGCGGTCATGTTTTGCCATCTCACTCGATCACCAGAGTCGTGGATCAGCTCCGTGTTTCTGTCTAGACCATGCCACAAGGCTAAGCCATCCAGGTACTTGCTTCTAGGTCTTCCCCTTGGTCTGTTCCCCTCGATCTTACCAGTTGTCACCAAGTTCTCCAGATCATTTCTTCTCATAACATGCCCAAAAAATTGTGACTGTCTACGTCTAATGTCTCTAATCAGTTTACGATCTTCATTTGTTTCCTGAAGAACTTGTTCATTGGTCTTTCTGGCTGTCCATGGTATTCTTTGCATTTTCCTCAGAAACCACATTTCTACAGCCATCAGATGTTTTTCAGCCTGACTGCTCATTGTCCAAGCTTCACATCCATATAAGAGTATAGGTTCTATGTAGCATCTCAACACTCTTTTTCTCGTTTCAATCGACATCTTTCTATTGGTCAGTATGTTTTTCATCTTGCTAAAGGCTACTTTTGCCATGGCGATTCTTGTTCTAATCTCTTCAAGGCATCTCCCATCAGATGTTATTACTGTTCCAAGATAATTGTACCTATTCACTTGTTGAAGAATATTCCCATTTACTTGTATATTACATTGTGGTATTTCGTTCTTCCTAGTGACAACCATAATCTGTGTCTTTTTACAATTTAATTCTAACCCTAGTTGTTGACTGTGTGTAACAACCGCATCTACTAAATTTTGCAGGTCCTGTTCATTGTCTGCAATCAAGACTGTATCATCTGCATATCTAATGTTATTAATGCATCGTCCCCCAATGTTGATGCCTTCCATATCTTTAATATTTCTGAAAATACTTTCACTATAATTACAACTATAAGAAAGAGAAAAACAGCTTTGTTTGGTCATGTGATGAGTTGAGATACATTGGAAAACATCATGATGACTGGAAAGATCAATGGGAAAAGAGATAGAGATAAATTATGCTGGATAGACTGAGATGATGGCATAGAGGAAAATCTTCAGCAGTTGGTCCAGAACATCAATGATTGAGATCTGTTGAGAGACATGACATGTGTTGGCTGTGAGGGTAATGTGGACATTAGATCCCATGTGAGGGTAAGGTGGACACTAGATATCCTATGATCTGTGTTCGGTGTGAGGGTAAAGTGGACATTAGATCCCATGTGAGGGTAAGGTGGACACTAGATCTCATATGACCTGGGCTTGGTGTGAGGGTAAAGTGGACATTAGATTCCATGTGAGGGTAAGGTGGACACTAGATATCATATGACCTGTGTTCAGTGTTGAGGGTAAAGTGGACATTAGAACCCACGTGAGTGTAAGGTGGATACTAGATCTCATATGAACTGTGCCCCACGTGATATTAAGGAGTAGATCCCATGTGAACTGTGTCCCGTGTGAGGGTAAGGTGGACACTGAGCTTTATGTGAACTGTGTCCGATGGAAGGGTATGATGAACACTAGACCCCATGTGAATTGTGCCCCATGTAAGGTGAACAAGAGATTACTTGAACAAAGTTCCCTAGTGTATGTAAGTGATGTATGGGTGTTATTTGGGGGATAACTTCACTGGCATTCTTAAATGTCAAATGCAGTCACCTAGTAGTCTGGCTGATTATTAGATTAGATGTATACAATGTCAGCCTTGCTGTCTGTAATGACACGGTGTTGCCATGAATGGGTGGAGGTCAGCATGTCGAATGGGTAAGAGTGCTCGCTCTTAAACATCCGGTGTGTTGATGCTGAGGTAGCGGGTTCAACCCCTACACCAGACAGTTGGACTAAAATGTTGACTTCTTGTCCTTGACTTGGGGATGTAAATTACAAGTACCTCTGAAGTCGGAGTGGGTTTGTCTGATGGCAAGAGACACTGGTAATAGAGAAAGCTAATCCACATACAAAATTCAGCCCAGTGCGACTATAAGCAGTGTGTATAGACTACACTTGAATTCAAAGCGGGCGAGCAGATAAAGAAAATGAATGTGTGACGACCTGTGAAGGATATGCATCTAACTTTTTTATATGAAGACACCCAAATTCTAACGAACAGTTATTAGAAATGTCAGAAATTGTGCTAATAAGATGACACCAAGAAACAGGCCAAATCAGACTACCAAGAAATGAGGCAACAAGTAAAAGGAAGAGCGTTACACCAATGGCAATGACATTTAAATTGATGCTCTTACCTGCTCTTTTTGCAAACCCTCTATTCGTTTTTCATTGTCCTTCTTAACATGCTCCAGTTTTTTAAGAATTGTTTTCTCCTGGAAAAATGTAAACAACAAACTAATTTTGTCAACAGAGCAAAGTTTGTACACAAGAAAATGATATAACTGGCATGGAAAAAATGAGTGTATTTGAGTCAAAGATGATGTTATTTTACCTTTAATTTTAACCATGAGAATCCAATAAATACTATCTGACGTTGCTGATTCTCATATATTTCTTGATGTGTATATATAGATATATATATATAATTGTGTCTTTGTCTGATATTATTTTACCAGATCCCTTCCACCACATCTCATTCATTTCTAAAATATAAATTTTCCTCTTTTCCTTTTTTTTAAAAACTATATTATCTTGCCTTCATATTTCTGCCAATGTCCTAACATTCCAAGTGTCTATTCGAAATGTGTTGGTTTTGGTTGTTCCATCAGTAGCTTAACGACGGTCTCATATCATCTGTGGCTTGTGATAACATCGTTCCCAGGCTCTGATCTGCTCTGATGCATGACAAATCTAGAAGATAATGTGACGGTATCCCCTTTGATTTCCACAACAGCTCAGATACTGATACATATGTCTTTGACAACAATTTCCAGCAGTTGGGACAAGTGAGTTCCCTGATCTGCTGAACTTTTAACCAGTGGATACTCGGATCCTTGAGCTGCATGTGCCTCACAACTGTGTGTTGCCCATCCTCTGCCACTTGGAGGTGCAGTTGGGAGTTTATCTCTCATACTTTCCAATACTGCTTGTGTGTCGAGTCAAAAGTATGTGCACTAAGAGTTCAACATCTGTGCACCAGTGCAAGTCAGCCTGGAATATCATCTCCTGCATACTGTGATATTTCAGTCATAGTGCGACCATTATAAACAGTGCTGGACAGTTACAACAGTAAGCGACTTCTATTTTGGTACTTTGACTTTAGCCAGACAAGACAGCATGCTGGAGTTTTATGCTTGAAACTTACAGCCACACTAAAGTTGGCACCAGCTTAAGCAACCTATTTGTCCTCTTAATTTAGAATTTCATGAGTACATCATTACTAAGGTTCCAGTGCATTTCTACAGCAGATGTCCCATTGTCGAGGCTGATCTTGAAGAAGCAGTGCACTGTACAGACCCCCCGGTATCCAAATGAAGTTGTGAGAGCCCGAACTGGCGGAACCAGAAAGCTGTCCACAGTACAAGCTAAGTGGCCTGTTACTGACCACCATAGCCAAAACACCCATCCACAAGCAAATATTCCAATGATTATTAGCAACAGTTGCAATAAGTACTCAGTTATCATTTTCCTATAGCAATTTAATTTCCATTCAATAGGTTTGTGTAAATTTCACTTCAGTCTGTAACATAATATATTCTCTTCAGCCAGAAACATACTGAAAAACCAGAAATACAGAAACCAAGGCTGTCTCTTTGTTAGAGGGCGAAAGTGCCTAAGTTTTCTAGAACTAACACTTCTCCACCTTGCCCCTTCTCCTTGTGGAAAAGTGTTAATGTCTGGAGTTGTAAACAAGCCAAGCATAGATGACATCTGGCGTTTGATAACAGGCAAGATGGCAGAATGAGCCCATCCCAGAAGATGTACGTCTGGATCAGTGTCACAAAACAATTAACGCTTTGCAGGGGACAAGGATGACAACTGGGAAAATTATTCCCCTTTGTTTCAGATTATCCCCCTTGTTTCTACTATTTCCGACACGTCAACAAAACCCCACCCACACTGGAGATTTTTAAGTGGACGGCAAAGGGACTACCTATTAACATTATTTATGTTAATGAGAGAGTCTTGGGGGGGGGGGATGTTTGCAAAATAGAACCATATTGACTGGCAGTCTTCAAGAAAGAACTGACTGAACAAGACATGTTGGCCAGTCGGCTGCCGCTGTTGTGATGTTGGGGTGTTATTGTTTTTAAATTCATACTGGCTTTTGGGAGAGGTGGTTTCTTCATTATGTTGAAAAAGTTGTTATGTGGCTAAAACTGGAGTATATTCCAGAATGCTGTATATTATCTACAAGAGAGTCAATCATTTATGAGAGATGACTGGGATTCGCTTGCCATTTCACCAGGAGTGAAATCCCTTTAAGCCTCATTGACTTGTCAGGTTTTCATGGCTTTTTCAGCATATGACACTTGGCTAACCACCATGTTGGTATCCTTTTTGTTTTATTGAGTGCTGTGCCGGTCTCTGTGGCTGAAGGGCTTGCGAACGCGGTTTGTGAGCCCGTATACCCGGGTTCGAAACACGGCGGTGCTCGTATTTTCGAAAAAGGTATAGAGACCGGTCGTTCAGAAAGCAATGGCAAACTACTGAACGTAACACTTGCCTAGTACATCAACAGCAGCTGAAAATGCTGGTGTTGACTGCAACGTCCCGTAAGGGATACGCAACAAAGTTAAGTTAGTGCCAACCAATGAAATACCTATTACATCAGTGTGGACATTTTTAAGGTCCAGATCCTATGGACATTCTCCAGATATTTTTGTGAAGATATCCTAGATATTCACCATGGACATTTATGAAATGAATCTTGCACCTTTGATACTCTGTGGGATATAATAAACTGTTTATCTTTAGGATCCGTGTGCTATAAGGGACTTTTTTCTTGTAATGAAGCTGTGGTGTTAAGATAAGAGACATTTTAAAGAGATGGTTTTTAGCAGACCTATTATAAGTAGAGATCATTTATGGGTTTACAATGTTTTTCTTGTGTGTAATTTTTTTTAGTTGTGTATTGCCATGTCTCACACAAGTATATACACAGAAATCCTCCCCCTTTTGTTATCCCAATAAGGACAGATGGAACTCTACATGCTGTCTTCACATGTCCACTGTAAATACTGATTTCACATGTCAGTGACAATTTTCACACAATAGCACAGTTTAGAGGGAACAATGCATACAAACAAGCATACCTGTTGAATTATCTTCAGATCCATCCGCTGACTCTCAATTTTAGAGAAGAACTCATCAACAGCCTGTAACAGATAATATGCCAGCATGTTGGTGAGAATGGTTAAAAAGGTCAAAGATTAAAGGTGAGAGGGTCAACTTCATTGCATCAGATACTACCCCATCTAGCTTGGTCTCCCTCTGCAGAACAGAAAGCGCCTGCTGAGAGCATCATACACAGCACAAACTCTGTAGCTCCAGCAATGACCCCTTGCAGTCTCTGGAAAAGCTGCACACACGGTCTGAAAATGAACCCATGACCTTCAGAGCGCAAGACAGACGGATTAACCACTTCACCACGGTTAAGATACTACTCTTGTACATAAATTATGTCCCAACAGACTACCATCTACGGTCAGTGAAGAAAAACAGGGGCCACAGTAGCATCATGATTAGCGTGCTTACTTACCAAGTCAGTGGTCTGGGTTTCTTTGTCTTCTTATTCACTCACACCCAACCCTCTGTGTTAATGCCAGTAAGACAGACAAGTAAATGACCATTGTACACATCTTGAGCTGTACTGAGCATATGGTGTTAGCTCCACTGTTTTATAGGCCTCCCAGAACTCGTTGCCCATCTTTACTTCCCAGGACATGGTCTGGTACCCATTTTAGGCTAGGTCTACTTGGCAGCTCATGTCACTTTTTTTTTAAAACCCGGGGAGATTAACCCGGTCAATGAACATCTGCAGAAGTCGGATGTGTCAGCCTAACGGTGCAAGAGCGCAGCTCTGTCATAAACAGGCACAATGCAATCACGTCCGAAAAAACTCCGGATGAATGCAGAAGAAGAAGACGAAGAATTTGTTCAAAACCGGCTACAATGGGGATTCAAATCTATGCCACCAAGCTGGCAGGCAAGAGTACAAGCCACTGCGCTACCATGTTAATGGTCAGGGTTTAATCTCCAGTAGTGGCAGAATGTTTGTTTCCTGACCAGTGTGGCTTTGAGGTTGACCCAAAGGTATAAAATTAGATACAAAAAAATGTCTGGGAATTCTCTGGGAAATGAAGGTGGTGAAGAAGACAACTGGCCACACCACCCCATCATGTTGTGGTCTAGAATATGTGAGGCGCAATACTTTGCACCCAAAACTGCAGTAAATAGTATGGTATCATAATAAAACACAGAAAAGAGACTGTAAAACTCTTTTCATATAAATATTAATTATTCTAATTTTAGTTTTCAAAAGAAATAGTTATCAGAATATATAAAATAAATAACTAGGTGTGAAAAGAACAACTTTACACTAGTTTCAAGATAAATAACTGTAATAAAGTGATTATTTTGTGTGTGCTTGTGGTCACTTTGAACTCAAGTGTAGCCCTTACACGTGCTTCTACCTCTACTAGTTGTGACTACTAGAGAGTGAGCTGGACTGATGTTTGCATGTGGGTTAGATTCCCTATTACCAGTGTCCCTCACCATCAGATGAATCCACTCTGACTTCTGATGTACTTGTAATTTACGTCACCATGTCAACATTTTATAATCAGGTGATGTTTCCGACGAACAGCTGGGAATAAAGTAAAATACATCCATCTTCTAATAAGATAAAAAGCTGAGAATAACGTGCACTTCGTAATATGCCTATCGAGATAACAAACTGAGATAGAAGGAACCTCAGATATATATAACATGACAGACACAATACACTCCATATGTCATCACCTGATCAAATCTGTCAAACTCTGAAACTGCCATCTCGCTGTGCTGTCGGTACAGATAAGGATGGAACTCTTCATATCTGGAAATGACAACAGGTAAATGCAATAATTTTACTAATGAAATACCTTTTAATGGATGCTACAGACTCATTTTGGAAAAAGGGTTCATCAAGAAGGCAAAAACTTTATTCATCATCATCTTGCGCCTTGCCACGTGACATAGGTGTTCATGAATCTCCACAGATCTTGGTGTTCTGGATCAATTCTATTAATGTTTGTATGTGGGCATTAGCTCGCTTTACACTCAAGTGTAGTCTATACACATGCTACTATTTCTAGTTCAGTGGACTAATTTTTGTGTGCGGATTAGCTTTCCCTATTACCAGTGTCCCTTGCCACCCCACTCTGACTTCTGAGGTACTTGCAATTTATGTCCCCAAGTCAAGCGAGGAGTCAACATTTTAGCTCAACTGACCAGTGTAGGCATCAGCACACTGGAAGTTTAAGAGGGAGAGCTTATATCCAAATGGCCATGCTGACCATCTAATCCTATTGATGTATTCCTCCATGTCACCAACCTAGATCATCCAGCACCATCTCTTTCAGTGCTCCGTGGCACCAGTCTAGATCATCCAGCACCCTCTCTTTCAGTGATCCATGCCCCAACCTAGGTCATCCCGCACCATCTATTTCAGTGATCCATGCCCCAACCTAGATCATCCAGCACCATCTCTTTCAGTTCTCCATGCCACCAGTCTAGATCATCCAGCACCATCTCTTTCAGTGATCCATGCCACCAACCTAGATCATCCAGCACCATCTCTTTCAGTGATCCATGCCACCAGTCTAGATCATCCAGCACCATCTCTTTCAGTGATCCATGCCACCAACCTAGATCATCCAGCACCATCTCTTTCAGTGCTCCATGCCACCAACCTAGATCATCCAGCAGCATCTATTTCAGTGATCCATGCCACCAACCTAGATCATCCAGCACCATCTAATTCAGTGCTCCATGCCCCAACCTAGATCATCCAGCACCATCTCTTTCAGTGCTCCATGCCACCAGTCTAGATCATCCAGCACCATCTCTTTCAGTGATCCATGCCACCAACCTAGGTCATCCCGCACCATCTATTTCAGTGATCCATGCCCCAACCTAGATCATCCAGCACCATCTCTTTCAGTGCTCCATGCCACCAGTCTAGATCATCCAGCACCATCTCTTTCAGTGCTCCATGCCACCAGTCTAGATCATCCAGCACCCTCTCTTTCAGTGATCCATGCCCCAACCTAGATCATCCAGCACCATCTCTTTCAGTGCTCCATGCCACCAACCTAGATCATCCAGCACCATCTCTTTCAGTGCTCCATGCCACCAACCTAGATCATCCAGCACCATCTCTTTCAGTGCTCCATGCCACCAACCTAGATCATCCAGCACCATCTCTTTCAGTGATCCATGCCACCAACCTAGATCATCCAGCACCATCTCTTTCAGTGATCCATGCCCCAACCTAGATCATCCAGCACCATCTCTTTCAGTACTCCATGCCACCAACCTAGATCATCCAGCAGCATCTATTTCAGTGCTCCATGCCACCAACCTAGATCATCCAGCACCATCTCTTTCAGTGATCCATGCCACCAATCTAGATCATCCAGCACCATCTCTTTCAGTGCTCCATGCCACCAACCTAGATCATCCAGCACCATCTCTTTCAGTGCTCCATGCCACCAACCTAGATCATCTAGCACCATCTCTTTCAGTGATCCATGCCACCAACCTAGATCATCCAGCACCATCTATTTCAGTGATCCATGCCCCAACCTAGATCATCCAGCACCATCTCTTTCAGTGATCCATGCCACCAACCTAGGTCATCCAGCACCATCTCTTTCAGTGCTCCATGCCACCAACCTAGGTCATCCAGCAGCATCTATTTCAGTGCTCCATGCCACCAACCTAGATCATCCAGCACCATCTCTTTCAGTGATCCATGCCACCAACCTAGATCATCCAGCACCATCTATTTCAGTGCTCCATGCCACCAACCTAGGTCATCCAGCACCATCTATTTCAGTGATCCATGCCACCAACCTAGATCATCCAGCACCATCTCTTTCAGTGCTCCATGCCACCAACCTAGGTCATCCAGCACCATCTATTTCAGTGATCCATGCCACCAACGTAGGCCATCCAGCACCATCTATTTCAGTTCTCCATGCCACCAACCTAGGTCATCCAGCACCATCTATTTCAGTTCTCCATGCCACCAACCTAGGTCATCCAGCACCATCTCTTTCAGTTCTCCATGCCACCAACCTAGATCATCCAGCACCATCTCTTTCAGTGCTCCATGCCACCAACCTAGATCATCCAGACACCATCTCTTTCAGTGATCCATGCCACCAACCTAGATCATCCAGCACCATCTCTTTCAGTGCTCCATGCCACCAACCTAGGTCATCCAGCACCATCTCTTTCAGTGCTCCATGCCACCAACCTAGGTCATCCAGCACCATCTCTTTCAGTGATCCATGCCACCAACCTAGATCATCCAGCACCATCTATTTCAGTGATCCATGCCACCAACCTAGATCATCCAGCACCATCTATTTCAGTGCTCCATGCCACCAACCTAGGTCATCCAGCACCATCTCTTTCAGTGCTCCATGCCACCAACCTAGGTCATCCAGCACCATCTATTTCAGTTCTCCATGCCACCAACGTAGGCCATCCATCACCATCTATTTCAGTGCTCCATGCCACCAACCTAGATCATCCAGCACCATCTCTTTCAGTGCTCCATGCCACCAGTCTAGATCATCCAGCACCATCTCTTTCAGTGATCCATGCCACCAACCTAGATCATCCAGCACCATCTCTTTCAGTGATCCATGCCACCAACCTAGATCATCCAGCACCATCTCTTTCAGTGCTCCATGCCACCAGTCTAGATCATCCAGCACCATCTCTTTCAGTGCTCCATGCCACCAACCTAGATCATCCAGCACCATCTCTTTCAGTGATCCATGCCACGAACCTAGATCATCCAGCACCATCTAATTCAGTGATCCATGCCATGAACCTAGATCATCCAGCACCATCTAATTCAGTGATCCATGCCACCAGCCTAGATCATCCAGCACCATCTATTTCAGTGCTCAGCCTCTTCTACAGGTGATCTTTCAAATTATAATGTTTTTCAATGCTTCTCTTCCCTTCACATGATCAAGGAATATCATCTGTTTCTTATGGTTGCATATGTTCTACTTCCATAAGCCTTTTATGGTCAATCATTGTTAGTTACTCCGGCAGCACGTGGCATTCACAACATACAACTCAGAAACCATACCTCTGTTGCCTCCAAGCTCTTCCTAATATGGTTTTTTTCACATTCCAAGATTCACTGCCATACAGCAGAAATGAATCTATATCATATTTCCGTACTCTATTCTCTTTAACAACTTTACTAATGACAATTATTTGTAATGCGTACCTGACAGAAATACTTGTGTTGTTTTGTAGAAGCTTGCATGAGGAACACATAATATAAACTGTAGACCAGTAGAATGTATTAGTTTGTAAAGGTAATTAATCCCTTTAAAGATGCAGCCATAGAAGTGTCAAGTGACAGGGCTTCCCATAATCCAGTTCATGGCAGTATGACGTGGGTTGACCAGCTCCCTGCCTCGCCTCTAATTCTTCCTCACTTTTTAACAGAATAGAATATGAACTTTTTCTCACTATTCAAACATGCACTGCTCACATATTTGTTCATGTTCCATGTGAAATACGAGATTACAACACTTTCCACTGATTTATATTTTGTGTCAACTGTACCTCACTCCCAATATCTCTCACCATCTCTCCTTTAGAAGTTCTCCAAATGTTTTATGATTTTCTCTCTATTTTCCTGTTGGTTGAGTTCTAGCACTCTTACTGTTTCTCCTTCAGTGTATGGCAGAGCCATTCCTATCTTCTCCATTTTCCATTTGTACTACATGTGTCTGACTCATTTTTCTGTTTTTTTTCCCCCCTGTAAATTACACCCAGGCACACAATCCAAAGAACTCAGCAGATGAACAGAAGCACCAGCTGATTGTTCTTAAACAGCTGTAGTGGTGCAGTGGCTAGCATGCCTGTCTGCCATCCTGGTGGTTGTGTGTTTGAATTCCCAGCTCAATCCAGCTTAAAATGGTTAACAGGGAATTTCCAGGGAAGTAAAGGCGGCCTGCGTGGTACTGACCAATTCACCCAATGAGTGACAACTGAAAAATATGAGGTTAGCTCCATCTACCCGATACACCAAATGTCATGAAAAGGAGTTCTTAAATCACCAAGTTTACCCTTGCCTGCTGGCTTGGTGGTCATGGGTTCAAATCTGCAATGAGACAGACGTTTAAAAATTGTCCTGGGTTCCCAGATCAACCAAGTCTAACACGGGTACCAGCAAATGCCTTGGGATGTAAAGGCAGCCAATGTGACACCGACCACACCGAGTCAGGAGTGGTCTATACAAATATGGGTCTAGCACCATAAGCTCAATCAATGCACCTTAAGCTGGGTAAAGCGTTCTTCACAACATTTACTATACCTAACTAAGATGATGCTAAGAAAAACAGCCCCAACTTGGGCCGCCAAAAGTCTACTACTCAGCAGCACCAAGATAACAACAACAACAACAACAACACGACCTGCTTTAAACTTACAACCAAATGTCCTCCTCCTCGCCAGGCTGTGGATTAGGTTTTCTATCCTTCTTCTTAATGATGTAACCCTGTTCACACAACAAATGTAAATATAGTTTGTAAGCCCGTCAACACAATATTTGTCCTTGAAGTTTAAAGTCAAGGCTTTTTAACGGTTTATTTATCTGTATCGCAAAAATTGCTATTGGGGCAGAACAAAATCAAATTATTTATTTTAAAACTTAACAAACTTAACAGAACTGTGTGAATGAGACTAAACAGAGAAGCCTCCAATAAAACTATATTAAAATGAAACGCAAGTGACACACGTATAAGGAAATTTTGGCTTATTCAGTAACAACAATATAACAAAATTTTAATGTTCCTATCTTCATCGGGCACACAAGACACACACAAACAAACAACAGTTTGTGGATTAATAAAAATCACTGAATAAGCCACTAATTTTTGTGTTTTTTGTGACTGCTGGATATAGTAGATATGTCAATGAAATACATTAGCATTTTGCTATTGTGTGTGTGTGCGTGTGTGCCTGAGAAAGCCAGAATTTTGTATACATATGTAATGGAACAATAGTAGTGCTTCTCCAGAAAACATATATACTTAAAGTTTTATCAATAAAAGTTCTATCTTTTTTGTGCTTAACAACATATGATGAATATAAAAAGACAGCAAAACCACAACAGTTGAGCAAAGTGAAAGCTGTGGATTAAATTGCCTAAGTTTTACACTATATCAAAACAGAATTTAGCTTCTGTTACAGCTAAAATTTCAATTTGTGCTTTCATGTTCATGTTCTGTAGCTGGTTTTTTGCATAATGTCACACTCATTGCAGACCATCAGAAAGCCTCAATTTTTGCGTCACTTCTCCTGCCTCATGCCTTTTCATACCCAGTTGTCTTCAATGTTCTATGTCCATCTTCAAGTTGGTCAATCCCTGCCTCTTCTTTTAGTAACTGCACCTTCCATTACAGTTCTATCTAAACCACTGTGACATTTAACCAGATGAAAGTATTTCAGTTTCAGAGGTATGATTCCATGTTCAGGTCTGGTTGAATGTCAGCATTTTTCTTCATCTTGATCACAGTATTGTCACAATTTAAAAGTCCTGATTTTGTTCTCTAGTGATTGTGAAATGGTCTATGACTAAGAGTCATATGCTGCAATCCACAACATGCATGTTTTCAAAATGTTTACTTTGTGCCAAAGACTCTTAATGCTGTTTAATATTTGCACTGCCTCCTATTGGCTTCTTTTAAGCTGTCCCCAATTATGGAGCCAAGACATTAAAAGTGTAAAATGAGCAATGTTTTCATTGTTGATTGTAAATTTCAGTTGACATACAGTTTTGTTTGTGGATATTTTTTTAATAAACTAAGAAAAGGATTTTAATCTTCACTGTGCCTTTTCACATATGGCTAAATGGAACTAAATTTGTAAAAGCTAATCAGCATTCGATGGATGATGAGGTTAGTATCATGCCAGCCGCCTGTACTTTACTGAACAATTCAGCAAATCTGCCTCTATGGAGATTCAACGACATGACACTCGGGCTGGCAAACAAGCACATTAGCCACCATAGCTTCCATGAAGACAGCGTACAACACTTCAACTGCTGTTTGAACCCCTGTCATATTGAGTTGTCTGCTCCTGTACAACATGTATAAGAACTAGTGAAACTTGGTTCTGTCTCTGCAGATAGATAACTACATGCTCATGCATTTTTTATCTCAAGGTGTGCAAGATGTGGGTATTGAACCCCCACCATCATAATGGGCCATTGTTATTCTCTTGCAATCCTGCAGAATGTCAAGCATGTAAATCTTGGCAAGCTTAATGGCAGTGGAGATCATGGTCAATTCAGCCGTGGCTAGCCAGACTAGTGTCTATTTCCATGAAAACCCTGAAAGGAGATAATGAAAGGTCAGTATGGCAGCTGGCCCTGGCACACCAAGGTCTCTGTATTCCTGAATTAATGGACGACATGTTATACCTTGCAAGGTTCCACCATGAACTTCTTCAGCAGGTCTTCAGCTTCGTTTATTGCACTCATCAGTCTAGGAAAGTCTGAAATTCATTTAAAAATAAAAAACGATTTTAAATTACATTAAATACTATAGTAAATACTTCAGAATTCGACAAAGAATTCATTTAAGGAAAGAAACAAGAAATGAACAAACAAACAAGAAAGTACACATACATACATAGCGTTAAAAATTTCAATAATGAATAGGGGAATTCAAAACAATGTGAATTTAAATATAGAAACCACAAACAATATGTTGCACGATTTATTGCCTGGCATATTTCACTTTATCACGTCAGGTGCATGCTGCAGTTATAGATCATATGAAGTGAATAAATGAAACAATTAGCATACAGTCACAGGGATTTATGGCCTGGTATATATAAGGGAAGCTTGTGTGCACAGCTATGAATGCATACGCATGCACACACACACACACACGTGTGCATGCATGCACACACAGAGATATATAAAATCAGATCTGCACTTTTGTTTTTTAGACTAAAAAAAAAAAAAAAGTAAAAATGAAGTAATTATCAAAATATTTAGACATATGATGGCAAAGATCTCTAAACAATAAGTGATAAAAACTCCGCCACGGAGCAAGCATGACAGGTTCTTCTGGTCATCAGAAGATATCTCCTTCCCAGAATGTTTTGGCCCTTTACCTTCTTGACACTCTCTGAGGGCAGGACCGCTCGGGGTCATGACGCCGTTGTCTTTCTCCTGCCAGTGAGGAGTACCGAGGAGTGTCAGGTCGCAACCAAAACTGTATAATATTAAACAATAAACATATACTAAAAATACAGTCAGACAACGTAACTATGAGTTTATGATTACTGTCATGCTTACCAGCTTCCAAGGAAAACCCTTTTCCAAATTTGACATTTTCAGGGAACCCTGCTCCCAGCAAAACATGATCAATAATTGCTGGACCATAATCTGGAATTTGTGAAGAATGAAATTACTATCATGTGTAAACAATGTTATAAATTACTATATCAAAATGTAAATATTCATGCACTGAAACACCTGGAGGTTGTAATCACTGCTTTTGCTTTCAAGGTTGTCCCATTGGCAACTGACAATGATCCCAACATCTACACTGGAAGAATGAATGAAACTTAATTTTTGAGATTTGGATGGTCTTCCAGAGATATATCTTCTTTAGGTCTGGAGCAGGCCTTGGTGGTCATAATTCCACTGCTCTCTTTCATCTGATACCCTAATGAAGTAGATTTTGCTGACAATATCTGTTGCTCAACTGTTTACACTTTCCAAACATCTTTCACTGTTAACCACTCCCCTTGCCTAGGACTTTCCCCATACAAGATTAACCTTACATCTCATCTGCCGCTATACCCCACAAATCCCATCCTTCTGTTCTCTATGGTCCTGAAGAAGCTGTATAGCAATGTCTGCAGCCATCAATACATCAGAGTTTGCCCTCCTCTTTGTCCATAACATAAGTGTTCTTACAATGACATCAGTGTTCTTACAATGACATCAGTGTTCTTACAATGTTACAGTGTTACTTACAATTTTACAGAATATCTAGATAGATAAATGTCAATTATCTCTTCTGTTGAAGGTATATAACATGCTGAGCAGTTAATGGAAGAAAGGCATATTTACTTTTTAAATTTACACAGTAGCTTTAGTTTTGCTTCCCATGAAGTGCAAAATAAATTTTTTTCATTTGAGAAAAATATGGTAAATTTTAAATGCTATTCATATTATTCATGTATGTTGTTGCTTGTCCATCAAAAATGATGATGACCATTCATTTCATCCAATGGGGTGAAAGTATGGAGCCGCGAGTTCTAAGATGGCTGGTAAGGCCTATTTTGGCTCGAAATGTTCTTTGACAATGTGGGCAAAAAATGCTTGGCATTCCAGGAGGAGGATCTCCTGCAGTGGTTTTTCTTTCCAGCCTTTTTTTTCACAGTTCTTGCAGTCCTGTTTGCTTTACAAGTGATTGCACCCTTATGTAATGATGTACGCCATGAATTTTGGTCTTTGGCAGCAGTCTCCCAAGTGTCGTGATGAATTCCAAAAGCTTTTAGTGAGATCTTCAGAGTGTCTTTAAAGTGTTTCCTCTGACTGCCTTGGACAATTTACCACAACGCATTTGTTTAGGGAGCCTGTGATCTGGCATGCGAGTCAAGTGACCAGCCCAGCGAATCTAATCAAATGTTTGAGAACATTTCAAGATCGTATGTACTGGAAATTAGCACTGAAAAAAAAAACACTATACTGGTCCACACAAGGAACATAGGAGAACCAATATCAAAATAAATTGACAAAAAATAGATTGAATGAACACCTTTACACATCTAGGTTCAAATATATGCAGCAATGGTAGTTCAAGAGATCAAAACAAGACTCGGGATGGCCTGATATGTCATTACAAGACGGAATCCCACATGGGAAAAGCACCATCAGCTTTTCTGTCAGACCAAAACATACAAGTCACATATCCATTCTCTTAAACTGGTGTGAGCTGACTCTTAATACTGCAGAAACAGAACAGGGTTAAATATGAAGGCTTTAGGACAATTATGTGCATTTGGTATGGGCATCATAAAACAAATGTCTATGTCAGAGACAAAGCACATGCACATGCAGGCCATCAAGAACCACTGTTTTCAGCAAAATGTCAAAAGCTTGCCTGGTTTGGGCATGCCACATGTCTTAACACCCTTTCATAGGTAACCCATCAGTTCAGGGAAAACTGTGAAGAAAAACCACACAGCAAATCCTGGTCTGATAACGTTAAAGAATGGACAAGATGCAGTATTTCTACACTTGAGCACTTTCCTGTGGACATTTCATTTGATTTGACTTGACTTTATTTTAAAAGGGTAAAAATTGGGCATACAGGCCTGTCTTACATTAGGCCCTTCCAACCACTCATATTTCATTCATCAGTAGTGCATGATACATAGGGGGAAAAAAACATTGTCAAATGAATACTGGAAACATAAGCAACGCATATTACAATGTTATGAGACACATCCCCCACCCACGACACATCCAACCACCAACCCCCAGGCACATATACATTCCTGCGCCCACCCATCCTCACATACACATTCCCCCACCCACACACACCTACTCACCCACCTCCCGACCCACACATCTCCCCACCCATACACACATACCCGCAAAAGCACATCCCCACACACACACACATCTCGCCACCACCCACACATCCCCCATCCACCCGTAAACATCTTCAACCCACACATACATCCCCCACCCCATCCCAAAATGGACAGAGCAATGGAGGACCTTACTGATGCTTCCATCATGACACACTTCCGACCCACATCCGAGGTAACAAGATGAGAGGATGTTGTCATAGGTTTTAATACTTTTAAAACAGCTAGCACTGAACAAAACCCATGTAACTTGGTGATACAACATACAAAGGTGTGGTAACAACATAACCAATCCGACACTTGGATGGTTAGCAACAGTATTAACAATTCAAGCAATAGTCATATTCAAATGTTACAAGTATGTCTACATACAAAACAAGATCAATTTTCCAAATTATGTAACTTTAAAATAGTGCTTCTGTCTCAACTGATAATTTAAAAAATGTCTTAAACTTCTCAGTTTACAAATGTAATAGAAAACTGTGATAATAATAAAGAAACAAATAATCACACTAATGATAAACAACTACTGCATAAATTCACCAGCCAGTGTTACCTAAGTTTGGTATCAGCAACTTCTTCAACACATCACCATCCTTGCCTGTTTTCATGATTTCCATAATTCTAGAAGGAAAAAAGAAAACAATAAACTAATTCACTGAAAAAATCGATACAAATTTAAAATTAGTTTACAGGTAATGCTCTTTTACAGAAATACAACGGAAAGTCATTAAGTAGTAGGAATTTTGTTTTAAGTGCATGGAAGAGCATGAGCAATGGACAATCTTATTTCAGGACACATGTTGGCTCCTAAGCAATACCGCAAGTAGGGATTGTGAGGATCGAGCAGTTTGTGCATGTACAATAATGATTACAAGATGGTTGCCTCACTATCGATTTACACTTTGGAAGAACAATAAGGTGTTTATTTTTTGTGGTCAGAGGGTGTGAAAAAAAATGATGGTTCAGTATGGGGACAGTTATTTGAGTCAGGGGAGGGTGTATGAACGGGTAGAAAGATTACAAAATAGAAGACAAAACGTCTTCAGAATCCACTGTGAAAGTCATGATGACCATCTTTGGGGATATCAAGAGCTATTTTCCAGGACAGGGTGAAACTATGACTAGTGCTCAATACAGTGACATGCTGGTGAACAAACTGAAGATCCTTCCCTCAAAAGGAATACTGTTACTGAACGACAATGCCTGTCCAGATTCAGCTGCATATACAGTGGATAAACTAAGTGTTCTTAAATTCGAGGTCTTCAAACATCCAGCATATAGTCCAGACTTGGCGCCTTCAGACTTTTACTTGTCTGGATCCTTAAAAGATCATTTGCAGGTCAGAGATCTGCAGATGACAATGAAGTAATGGAAGCGGTGCAAAATTGGTTGAAGGCCACACCAAAAAACTGTTTCCTAGAAGGAAATAACAAGCTAGTGGACAGGTGGACCAACTGTGTTGTCAGGCAGAGGGACTATGTTGAGAAAAACAAAATTTCTGGTTTATACTATTGTAAAAAAATAAGTTATTCGTAACAATTCTGTGGCTTAATGACTTCCCCTCATATTATTACTTCATCCTCTTTTTATGGCTCAATTTATTATGATTATTTAACAGCCAACATGAAGCTTATCCTTAAGCTTCTCACGGTTGATATTTTCAATTGTTCTATCAGACTACTTTAGTAGGAAGTCTTTTGAGACAGGCATCTAGACCTTAAGAGATTTACCCCAGGAAACATATCATCAATAGTTTTGGTGGGAATCTTGTAATGTTGATTCTTAGAGACCAAGACACAAGATCCGTTGACTGATTTCTAAAGCTGCTGTTTTCACTATGCACCCAGTTACCTCAAAAACATGATTAGATATGACTTTAATTAGCTAGAGAAACATTATATTATTTTCATGTGTTCCCCATCTTAAGTGATTAAACATATCTTGAACAATGTACAGAAAAACAAAGGAAGTATTGTGGTATCACTACAAATAGTATTTTATTACTGACATATATGTTATTTTAACTGGAGGTAGTAGAGATGTGGTTTTATTTAGAAGAATGTTGAGACTATCATGGACAGATAAAAAACACATGTTGAGGTATTGAAAATTACAGGTGTTACACTAAATGGGAAAAAGCAAGCAAGAGAAGCAGAAGAAGACAGAAAAATGTTCATGGAAATACAAATAAACAAATACGAACAACACCAACTTCATCCGAATATCACACGATACAGAAGACTTAGAACCATGATCACTGATGTTTACACCACACGAAGCACCTGAAGAGGTTTGTTTAATTGTGTTTGTATTTCTTATTGTGTGATTGTATGCAAGAGGATATGCATGTAACTAGTCATCAAACCTTATTATGCCGTGGCCTAGAATATGTGAAAGCCTAACACTTCACACTGCAACAACAAAATCTGCCAGGGAACTACCTTTACACACAGCTGCAAGTAACAAAAACACTACAAACCTTTCTTCGGTCGGAGGTTGATGTGTCTTGCTGCAGTCCACAGGGTACTTCTCCCTCACAGCAAATTTGACATCCTGTGTTGTGTCTGTCCGTGGCCGAAGAAGTGTCAGAATCGTGTACTCATGATCAGTGAGTACCATGTTGCCCTGATGAAGAAAATATGAGTGAGGGTTTACATTGACATTACTTACAGCAAATGAGTTGAGTCAAGAACTGACATCACAGCACAGCAGGACATTCCATCCTCATCTGCAACAACCAGCAAAGAGTCCCAATACTAATGATACCAGTAGCAGTCTGATTATATGTCCGACTGTCCTTTCCTCTTGAGTTTTGAGTGTTGGCCAGATCCTCCCTGCAGCATCAAGCTGTGATGATCTACCCATTCTTCTCCACTATACACATGATTCCAATGGACCTCAACCACATCTGCCTTATCATGCATCAATACCTCACCAAGAGGTGCAGACCCAGTCAATCTGCTCACCCACAACATGAACATGCTCCTCCGGGGAAAAATCAAACAGATGCTTTATTTTTTATTGTTGAACGGAAGCCTGCCCATTTTTACCTCTCTCATTGTAACCTGTGAGACTGCCACAATATGTGCACCACAGCAAATAAATCATCACAAGAGCTAAACCCATCACACATAAATAAATCAAAGACCCTTTTCCTGGTATATTTGTAATATGGTTCTAGCCTCATATTTTTCCAAGACTAATCAGCACTTGATGGGTGATGATGTCAATATCAACCAGACACCACACAAACACACGCAAAATGTACTGTGTAATAACTCTTTTATGTTCATCAGCAGCTTCTACATTGATTGAAATGACTGGCAGCCTAAATAAATGTATGTAAGCAGCCTCGTCTACATACCGTCAAAGGGTTTTGTGGGTCTCTCGGCAAAATAGTCAAGCCGCATGTAAGGGTTGTGGGTTAATTTACAGACTGTGTTGTTCTGACTTTCAGTGCAATATTTTGGAGACCTTGGTGGTCATCGCAGCATCTATTGAGTTTGTGCTTTGTGTGATGCTCTTGGCAGGGAGTTTGCCACTCTGCCAAGAGAGGATGAGCCAGATAGGACAACATCCAGTGCAATAAAGTTGATCCTCTCACCTTTAGCTATGTCATAAAGTTTATGTATAAACTCAACAGTAACAAAAAAATAATTAGTTGCATGTCATTTACAGGACGTCGTAGTCAACCCAAGTAATTTGTTTGTGTGATTTACTAGGCAAGTTTAGGTTCAGTAAATTGCCATAGCTTTCTGAAAGACCAAAGCACATACCATTGTATGGAAACAAGCGCAAGGCTGTCTGCTTCCAAAATGCCTGCAGCTGTGTATTGAGCGTGGTGTACAGGATTACAAATTGCGTATTTAACTCCTTCACCTCAATGTCAGCATGTACTGATTGGTAGCATACACAAATGTATTCTTCTAAGTTCTAATAAGCAGCCTTATCTACTTACTGACCTAAAGCTCCTGTATATAGTCCAATACAACACTCACAGGGACAGTGTCAGGAAATAGTAAATGGGAAAGACATAAAACAGTCTGGTCAGATGTTAGAAGTATGTTTATGTCACATCATCCATCGAGCGCTGTTCAGTCTAAAAACATGAGACTAACACCATATACCCACCACATCTCATGTCAAGTAAAGGTGTCATATACTTAATTGTTACTAACTTAAACTCCCATGGCACACATGTGACCCCCTCACGACACACCAATATACTGTCACACACAGTTGCAAGAGTCGAACCTGTATAAATATAACCCAGCAATGTGCCCTTATGAGCAGTCACATCTAAGACTCTGTTTAGAGAACTATCTAGTCATCTCCAACAATGATCAGCCAGTGGCTTGTCTTATGCAAAACTTTGCCCCATAGCAGTCATGTGATATTCCTCCCTGTCATAAACTAGATGCCAAGCCTCTTTTGCTGTAATGTGTTTTATCACATCTTAAATCTATTTATGACATGGTCTTCCTCTTCTCCATTTCTTCAATATCCCTCCCTCCATAATTATGTTATTTTATAAAGATCTTTTCCAGACATCCATGTCTCTTTACATGCCCAAAAGTATTTAATTGTCCTCAATTTTAATTACAATCAGCATGGCCGAATGGATACGAACATGTGTTCTTAAACATCCAGGGTGCTAATGCAGAGGAAAGAGGTTCAACTCCTACACCAAACAGTTGAATTAAAATGTTGATTTATGGTTCTTGACTGGGGACATAAATTACAAGTACCTCTGAAGTCGGAGTGGGTTTGCCTGATGGCAAGGGACACTGTTAATAGAGAAAGCTAATCCACATGCAAAATTCAGTCCAGCACTACTAGAAGTAGTGTGTACAGACTACGCTTGAGTTCTAAGCGAGTGAAAGCCCCAATAAATTGTTTAATTATCTTAATAACCAGTCTTCTTCAATATTTAGTTCTTGCTGAATAAATCTGTTTGTTCTCCATTCCATTCAATGAATTTATAACAGTTTTGGCCTCTGAACCAGATACAGCCAACCAAGAATGGCACTGGGCTGTCAAGATAGATAAATCAGCAGCAATGAGACAACCACAACACAACAACAATAACAGCAGCAACTTACTCTGTCATAAAGCTCAAGTATCACATGGTATGCAGCTTCACCAGAGCCAAACTGGAGATCAACAATTCTGTCCACACCCAGCTGAGCAACACTTTCCAAACGACGGCCTTTTAAATGCTTCCTCAGCTGAGGATATTGAATGTCAGTAGCAAATGTTCCATGAAAATGCTGACAAATTCACAACTAAAATTCAATGACACATAACAATCTCCATATTCAAAATCATAAGATAATATGAGAATAAGAAGTGAGTTGAGTTGACTTGAGTCAAGAACCGATATTGCATTCGGGGCATTCCCATATGCTCTCAGTCCTCATCTTTGACAGCCAACAAAGAATTCCAATGCTAATGGTGCCCGTTGCAATCTGATTACATGTCCATCTTGCTTTACCTCTGAGTGATGACTGTAGACCTCTGACCACCTCTTGCTGCTGCATTCTCTCTAGACCATGATAGTCTATCTGTTCTTCTGCATTATTCATATGCTCCCAGAGGGCCTTCATTACATCTGCCTTATCATGCATCAAATAACCCCTTAACGATGCGACACCAGCCAATCTGTCTACCTGTTCATTTCCAACCATATTAGAATGTCCTTGAGAAAATTCCAATGAATGCTTACAACCCGTGACCTCTGAATCGATGCATGCCATTCTGCGTGAAGCATGCCAGTCTTCACCTTTGTTAGCATGCTTTGTAAATCAGTTAGTCACAACATGCCTATACAGTTTGTTCCCCAACCAGCAGAAAGCTGCAGTAACTGCCTCCATTCTCAGACTTGAGGTTGTGGTGTCATATGACAAGCTCGCCTTTACTGAACATGGCCATTTGCTTTTGCTATGAATCCCCAGGCAATTTGTTTGCCTCTATTTTTGTCAGAATAAGAATTCAACCAGTTTAATCTGAGATTATTAGTGTGGCTTATGTTGGCGAAGGGTTCAAGGCCGCAGTTCGTAATCCCACATTCGAAACACAGCTGTCGCAATTTGGAAGCAGACCGCTTTGTGTTGGTTTTTTATGAAATGGTATGAGTGCCGATAGTTCAGAAATCAATGGCAAACTACTGAACATAAACTTGCCCAAGAATGATGAGCAGCCAAAAAATGCTGGGGTTAATCGTTACGTCCTGTAAAGGATATGCAACTAACTTATGTTATATCAGGCAACAAACTACGATATAGTAAAAACAGTAAAGTAAAACATTAATTTCATGTCACGAGGCACAATGGGTACATGGTGCCAGCCCCATATTTTAGACCAATCAGCACTTGATGGATGATGTGGTCAATATAACACAGGTAACTTTTACTTGCCAGGTACTTTTCTGGTACCCATTTTAAGCTGAATTGACCCAGGAGCCCAGGTAAATCCCTGCCTCGTATGGGATTCAAATACATGACCACCAGGCAAGTGTCCTGGCCACTATGCCACAATGCAGTAGCATAAAACTTACAAACACACAAAATAGAAAAACGGACTGCACAACTCAATAAACCTTTCAGTTCTTATATGACACTAATGAGTAATATTCATTGTGGTCACAAACAAAATTATTGGTCAATATGTTTATTGTAACAAATGACTACACCCATTGTTACCAGGGCCCATCAGGGAAGTACAGAATAGTAACACTGTAACCCACCAAGCATGTTATCAGCGGCAACTAAGTAGGGTTTGGTGTGGGACTACCCAACAGGTAGAAAGCTTTTGCTGCAAAATTTAACCAATCATGAACAAGTTAGTTAGTCGCACATCCTTTACAGGATGTCAAGTCAACCCCAGCATTTTTTAGCTGTTTGTGATTTCTTGTCAACACTACGTTCAGTAGTTTGCCATTGCTTTCTGAACGACTGGCACTCATATCATTTTATGAAAACCAATGCAAGGCAGTCTGCTGCCAAATTGCCCATAGCTGTATTTCAAAAGCGGCAAGCAGGATTATGAATTGCATCCGTAACCCCTTCGCCACAGAGCCGGCAATCATGAACAAGGCTAAAGAAAAGGAAAGAAAAACAACTCAAGCAAACAAGATAACAGAAGGCTCTTCTCCTAGAAGAAGTATGACTTGATGCTGAAAAAGCCATCAGGAGTCTGCATTGTCAACATACATCTTTTTGCTTAAGAAAATCTCCAGATTTGATACCTGGAATGTTAGAGCTGTATATGAATCAGTTAAGGATGAATTTTACATGAGATTTCAAAGTACTATAAGAAATATGAAAAATGACAATATCAATGTGATGGGAGTCATGAATGCCACAATAAGATTAAATAATATGTTATAAAGAGATCATAAGCAAACACGGACGTGGGGCAATGAAGGTAGAATTATTCACAAATTTATACTCAGAGAATCAATGTGTCACAGAAATAAAAGAAAACATAAAACAACCACAATACAAAAATCAAATTGATCTTATCTGTATTAACAGTCACTAAATCATCTCTATATCACGTACATGTTCTTGAAAGTGCAAATATATATTCAGATCACCATCAGATGATACGTAAAATTAAACTGAAACTCAAGAGACACATAAAATCTAATAAGCATGGAAATCAATACAATGTAGTGATACATGCAAGGTGCTGCGGGAGATGGCAAAAGAAGAAGATAAGAAAAGAGAGCTTGGTGTGAGTTGGTTGAGGGCCTATGCTCTGTTGGAAGGGGCAGGGGGGAGGTGTTAAGGGTGTAAAAGGCAGAAGAAGAAAAACAAAAACAGTTTAATGAGAATTATAACATACGGACAAAACACATGCGTGCATGTGTATGCACATACATACTCCGAAAAAAAGATTCAATTGGAAATGACTATTATAATAATAAATTACAAAATTAAGTATATTAAAAGGTAACCAATAATGAAACAATGAATTTCATAATAAAATAAACAAGGAGAAAGACTATCAATACAATATTTTCATTTCAACCAACCTTCATTGAAAATCCTGATGGAGCTGGATTTTTAGGCCAGTCAAAGTCGGTGCTGTGTAACCGAATCCCGGACTCAAGCAAGATGACTGTCTTTTCATCAGGCCTGTTCAATTATAAGATATGATGACACTATAAAGGCAATATTATAAACATCATTTCTTCCTGTTATCATCCCACACCCCAATCCCTCGGCTGTGTATAAAAGAAGATAATGGTGACGCTCAGGGCAATACACAGCTTGGGATTCTGAGGTAAGTAGGAACATTTTTTTTCTAGATTTTCATTTTCTCTTCATTGCTTTTATTTTTTTCCATCTTTTTATTCTTCTCATCCCGTCGTTTCGCCTTAATGTAGTCACCGGAGGGTCTTCTCCATAACTATATGTTGTGTTTTGTGTATGTATTTGTTTGCTGATGAAGGCTAGTTGCCGCAATGTCCTGTACAAGGGGCTTTTCATAAGAGAATTCTCATGGAGAATATGGTGGGTGTGAAAGAATTTCAATATTCAAATCGTTGGCAGTTTGCAGCACAAGCTGTGCTTTATAGGAGGGCACGTTGTCTTGAAGCAAAGGCAGAATTTGCGTACGCGCTATCCCTCGTTTTCTGGTCACAGCCTTTCTTAGTTTGATAAGGAGATCTGCAAAGTACTGCCCATTAACCATGTTGCCATGAAGCATGTAATCTTTCAATATGACACCTTTGAGGTCCCAAAGAACAGTCAGCATCACTTTTCTTGCAGATGTTTGTGCTCTTGGCTTGACATATGTTGGCGAGCCCTGGGTCTTCCACTGCATGCTGGCAATTTTGGATTCTGGGTCATAATGTTGAATCCAAGTCTCATCGTCGTGAACATGTTTTTTCGACCGCCACATGTTGAGCAACTGGCCACAGCAATCAACCCGTGTTTGTTTCTGTTCACGTGTCAGCAGGCGTGGGACCCAGCGGGCACACACTTTTCTCATGTTCAGTCTGTTGTGTAAAATTCTAAAACCTGTACTCTTACTCAGTTTTGCGGAACCAGATATCTCTGCAATTGTCATTTTCCTATCCTGGTCTATGATTTTCTTCACTTTTGCAGCATTTGAATCATTGCACTCTGAGGACGGAAGTCCTGATCTTGGCAGATCAGCAACTTGGGAACGGCCACACTTAAACTGCAAACACCATTTTTTTTACAGAAGCATACGAAGGACAGACTTCCTCAAACACTGGCTCCACCTCCCTGTGTATTTCTGTAGGTCCCTGTAACATCAAGAATTGTATCGCTGTCCTGGCGTCTGATTTCTCCATTGTTCTGACAAACCGTAGGATGTGCAGATCTGGTCAATAGGGTGTGTTGTGCCATGCACCATATTGGGAAAACCAGTTGAGGAGAGAAATTCATAATTCATATGTCCATTACAAATTTAATGAGCTATATATGTGCCAAATTTCAATTTTCTGCACCTATTCCTTCATGGTCAGGCTAAAGACTTATGAGAAGCTCCTTGTATGTGTCATACACATAATGTTTCTGTTATGTAAAGCTGCATTTTATATTGTTTACATTTTCACAACTTTACCACAGTTCCACCAAATTTTATTCATATTTCCCTATTACCAGTGTCTCTCACCATCAGGTGAACCCACTCCAACTTCAGAGGTGCTTGTAATTTACGTCCCCAATCAAGGACAAGAAGTCAACAATTTAGTCCAGCCTTTTCTGTTGATATGTCCCTGTTGACCTGGTGATCATGTGTTCAAGTCTCCCACAAAGCAAGTCTCTTCCACAAAAACAAATGGTGCTGTCCCATATTTGTATAAACCAACTGGCACTCGATGGGTGATGTGGTCAAACATCACGTTGGTCATTGTTACTTCCCAGAACATTTCCTGTGCCCACTGTTTGGTTGGGTCAAAATAGGAATCCAGGTCAATTTTATAAAAATATTCCTGCCTCTGGAGGGATTTGAACACGCAACCATCGGACCGGCAGGCAAGTTTGCTAGCCATTATCTCTTATATTATACATCTATCCTGAAGCACTATAGAGAAAAGTTGTATATCCTTTACAGGACATAGCAGTCAAATCCAGCATGTTCTGGCTGTTTGTGATTCCTGGACAAGTTTACGTTCAGTAGTTTGCCATTGCTTTCTGAACGACTGGCTGTCATACCACTGTATGGAATACCAATGCAAAGCGGTCTGCTTCCTAATCGCCCACAGTTAAGTTTCAAACACGGTATTTGGGATTACGAATTGCATTTGTACCCCTTTACCACAAAGCTGGTATAGAGAAAAGTAAGTTTGTAAAATTGAAATCAGTTTAGAAACTGTTGTAGCTGCACTCCCATATAATATCATTACTTTCTTCTTGCTCACTGCACGTAGCGAGAGATCAACAGCAACGAGAGAAGCTGAGAGCCTTATACCCTTAGTATATCCATCATCCGTGCTGTCTCTCATTCACACCTATCTGTCCTTTACCTCTCACAATGAACTGCACCGAGAGAAGGTGTGGTAGACACACCCACAGTATATTCATTATCCGGGCTGTCTCTGGTACACGTCGTTCCTTGATTCCTATTATGGGATGTGCACTCACACATAGCAAGATTTATGCACTATGGGTTGGTCAGAAGAAGTCGATGTAGGCATTCAGGCAAGCATCCCATTGCTTAGGTAGGCGGCGAATGCCGTCTGCAAAAAAGGTTTGTGGTTGCTCACTGAACCAAGTGTTTACCACGTTCATTACGTCTGCATCTGTGTGAAATTGTTGCCCCTTGAGAGCTTTTTTAGAGGTCCGAACAAATGAAAATCACTGGTGACAAATCAGGACTATAGGCTGGATGTTGCAGAATTTCCCACTTCTTCCTTGCTAATGCTTCCTGCACAATCTTTGCAACATGTGGACGAGCATTATCATGCAACAAAATCACACCATGAAAAAGCATGCCGGGTCTTTTATTCTTGATGGCTTTTTGCAGCTTGTCTAGTGTTTGCAAGTAGTGGGTAGAGTTGATGTTGACACTAGGTTCTTAAAGTCGGCCAACAATAGCCCTTCATGGTAAAAAAAATGCGTTCAGCGTAACCTTACCAGCGGAAACCTGTAACTTGAATTTTTGGCTTTTGGCGATCCAGCATGCTTCCACTGCATGCTCTCTCTTTTGTTGCTCGGCTCAAAGTGGTGACACCATGATTCATCACCTGCCACTATGCGGAAGAGAAATGCATCACCCTCCACTCTGTAACACAGCAAGTGATTCAAACACCATCCTCTGCGTTCCTCTTTTTGGTGGTCGGTCAACATCTGTGGTACCCACTGTGAACACACCTTCCGATATTGCAGTTTCTTACGAACGACCTTTTGAACTGTCCCAAATGACATATCAAATTCTTTCGCTTGCAAACGTATGCTTCGACAACGGTTTATCTGTACTGCTGCATCAATTTTGGCGATGCTTTTTTCTGTTGCAACAATATGCACTTGACCCGGCAGTCGAAGATCTGTCGTGAACTGACGTCCTTTCCGAAACATTCGTGCCCAGTCTGTCACTGTTGTCTTCGACACACATTTGTTACCGTACACTGCATGCATTCTTTGATGAATGTCCACTGGTCGTCATCCTTCAAATGAAAGAAACTGAATCACCGCTCTTTGAGCTTCTTTGGACAGATTTTGGATCAACCTGGCCATTTTCTCAACGATCAGAAACAGAACCTATGCATCATGGGACGACAAGCACTTGCTCTTTTATTCATTGGCCAGTACTTATCACATGACTATGACATGATCATGTTAAACATATGCAATTACGCGCGGTGCGGCACAAACGGATTTCAAATGAATGCCCCTTATAACATATACAATAAGCAATATCAACTGCATTAATATCTCAGATGAGAGAGAGTATTTGGGAATCATGAATGCCATTGTCTGCACCAGACTAGGCACCTCAAAGTTTCATTAAATTAAAACAGAAGTGGATCCATGATTCTAGATGTCTAGTCATTATGGTTTGGCTTGGAAAGGATAACTTTTATTACACACAGATATCTTCTAAGTGCTCCAGTCTACTCCTATAGATCACACAAGGAGAATCTCAGCACAGTGCATGCATTCCATATCACAGGCAATGATTCACATGTGTGTACAGCAGAATCATCCATGCTGTAAATCTTTTTGTGAGTAGCTTTTCTAATTTATACATTTCTATTTCCAAAAGCTGAGAGATTTTTAAAGTGTGCGAGGGTCCTCTGAGTTTTTCACCCTTATCTTAAAAGGATATCCTAACCACTCCCCTGGGAACAGGAGATAATAAATAATTATTTTTATTATTATTTTTGTGAAAATGCAGTCAAGACCATGAGACACACTTGGTCTTCTTGAACCAGAGGCAGACACTGTAACCTCTGATATAGCCTCCTCCCTGTCTATTCTCTATAAAGCAGTATAAATATCTGTCATGACATGTTCCACATAAGAATTTGGGAAGACTGTCAAATGATAACATGTACTTACTTTCCAACTCTAATGAGGTATGTCTTGTTATCAATGTCATACACATTGATCACTCGCATTGTAAGAAATCTGCAATGAGAAAATTGGAAATATGTTACAGCGCTTTGCAGTATAAAAGCTAAGTACCCAGCACATCTTCAAACTTAACAGCAAAAACTTTCACTATGCTGCCTCCTTCAGTCCTTGCTTCCACATGGATGTTGCAGTTATAAAGTCTTCATCAGCAAACAGAAACACAGACAAATAAATTTATGTATAACTAGATTTACTACTTAACTATCTTATTCTTATTTATGTATAACTAGATTCACTACTGAACTATCTTAGTTTAGCAGCTTGCTAGTGATAGGTCATTGTTTCTTTGTAACATTCATACATTATTAATGCACAAGAGAATTAATGACATCACTAACAAAAGAACACATACATCAACAGGTTGCCTAAAAACCAAAGATGGTAAAATAATAATAGAAAAAGGTCAGATTTTAAATGCATGGTCAGATTATGTGAAAGACCTTTATGATGATACAAGAGAAGAACAATATGATCTTCGGAATAATAATGAAGGACCATCAATTTTGAAGATGGAAGTTCAGAATGCCCTTAACCATATGAAAACTGGCAAGACAACGGGTGCAGATAACATCACAACAGAAATTATCAATGCCTTAGAAGAATATGGAATAGACCAAGACACCAGACTGCTGAATGCAATATATGATTCTGGAGATATACCTCCTGAATTATGTAATTCTATATTTATTGCAATCCCGAAGAAATCAGGAGCCTTGGAGTGTGATCAACATCGAACAATTAGTATAATGAGCCACATCATAAAGATTTTGCTGAGAATTTTAATGCAAAGAGTTAGGAAGAAAATACAACCCGAAATTGGAAAAGAACAATGTGGGTTTGTAGAAGAAAGGGTACAGTAAATGCTGTGTATATAATGAGAACAATAATTGAACGTTCTATAGAAGTAAACAAAGATCTCTATCTTTGCTTTATTGACTACACAAAGGCTTTCGATAAAGTGAGACATGTCGACATGATAAGGATGCTTGAAGATCTACAAATTGATGGAAAAGACCTTAGACTTGTAAAAAACATATATTGGAAACAACAAGCTGCCATCAGAATTGAAAACGATGTAGGCCAATATCAGCCTATTAAAAGAGGTGTGAGACAGGGATGTATAATGTCTCCAGATCTTTTTTCCCTGTACAGTGAGAATATTTTCAGAAATATAGAAGATATGGAAGGAATCAACATTGGGGGACGATACATCAGTAACATTAGATATGCAGATGATACAGTCTTGATGAACAATGAACAGGACCTGCAGCATTTAGTAGATGCAGTTGTTGCACACAGTGAACAACTAGGGTTAGAACTGAATAGTAAGAAGACACAGATTAAGGTCGTCACTGGGAAGAAGGAAATACCACAATGTGATATACGAGTAAATGGGCATATTCTTAAGCAAGTGAATCGATACAGTTATCTAACTAGTCATAACATCTGATGAGAGATGCCTTGAAGAGATTAGAAAAAGAATTGCCATGGCAAAGGTAGCCTTTTGCAAGATGGAAAACATACTGACCAATAAAAAGATATCAACTGAAACGAGAAAAAGAGTGTTGAAGTGCTACATAGAACCTATACTTATGTATGGATGTGAAGCGTGGACAATGAGCAGACAAGCTGAAAACCATCTGATGGCTGTGAAAATGTGGTTTCTGAGGAAAATGCAAAGAATACCATGGACAGACAGAAAAACCAATGAACAAGTCCTTCAAGAAACAAATGAAGATCATAAACTGATTAGAGACAGACGTAGACAGTCACAATTTTTTGCACATTTTATGAGAAAAAATGACTTGGAGAACTTGGTGACAATTGGCAAGATCGAAGGGAAGAGACCAAGGGGAAGACCGAGAAGTAAATACCTGGATGGCTTGGCCACATGGCATGGTCGAGATAGGAACACAGAGCTGCTGATCCACGACTCTGGTGATCGAGTGAGATGGCAGAACATGACCGCCCACGCTTATCGGCATGGCACATGATGGATGGATGTATAACTAAATTAAGATATATATAAGTAAGAGTAAAGGACCCTGATATTTGTATAGATCAGTTGGGACTTGGATGGAGTTTCTGTGGCGAAGTAGTCAAGCCGTTTGATTCGGGCTCCGAAGGTTGTGGGTTCGATTCCGGGCCGTGTACTTCAGTTCACGAGTTACATTTTTCGGAGACTCCCGTGGGTCGTCGCTAGAGCTACGGAGTTCATGCTTGGTGCAACACTTTCCGCGCTGCGGAAAAAGACCGAGCCATATGGGATAAAACCCAGTGCAATAAAGTCGACCCTGTCGACTTTTAAGTTGGCACTTGGATGATGTCAGTATCATGTTGCTTGCCTTCATTAACCAGAACATATCCTGGTACCCATTGTAGGCTTGGTCAACCTGTTAACTGCTTGTATGTATATAGTGAAAATTAGGATAATGAAATAGTCCAGGCATCCCTAAAAATACTTCTCGGATTCAAGAATAGCTGGTCTCCACTGATGTCAACATTCTAAAAAATTCCAGAACTCGATTATCTTCATGAATCTTACACTACAAACAATGAACCCTCTTTCGACCATGCTCATGCCAATGTTAGCATAATGTCGTTAATATTATACCAACATGCCCGCCAAATCTTTATTACAACGCTTTATAAATGGCTAAAACTTAGACAGAGAATCAGAAAAGATGACACTGAATGAAAGATCATAAATGGCTTGGCAAGAAACAACCAAATAAGAAGTTAGTTTGACAAAATTTCTTTAATTTTTCAAATTAATTAAGAAAAAATAAAGTCGAGCTGAAATAATGAAATCCAGTGGTACTTATTCAAGTATTTATATCAACTACATGTGGAGATATTAATCTTTTTGAAACTGATTTTCAAGAGGCTTGGCCTTTCCAGAACCATACTGGTTGGAAAAAAAAATAACCCTGCCTGTGCAGGGGATTGAACTCAGATCACTGTCTTCAACAGACAATGCACTAGCAACTATGTCATTATTCACCACTGAAATATAGAAACAAATAATTATTTAAAACACAGCTAAACATGGAGTGGGTTTTTTGTTGCATCCAGACAAAGCGAAAGCCATTATCAACACTAAATTTATATCAGAAAGGATAATACTAGTACAGATCAAAGAAGGAAATAGAACAACAACTTTTATACAAACATACGCCCCATGTAATGACACTTACAGCGACGAAGACAAAGACGAATATTTTGATAAACTTGTAGACACGTTAAATAATGTCAAGGAGACAGATGAACTAGTTGTGATGGGTGATTTTAACGGACGAATAGGCACACGAAGAACACCGTGGGAGGATTGCATGGGGCCATTCAGCGACACAGAGACTGATTGTAACAGCAATGGTCAACATCTACTCAACATATGTTCGGAACATGGACTAATAATAGCAAATAGTTTTTTTCAACATCGTCGTAGCCACACCAAAACCTGGTATAAATGGAATGACATAAACCAAGCATCCCAAATTGACTTTATTCTAATTAGGAAATCAGACAGAAGGCTACTATTAGATTCAAGAGCACTCCCAAATACAGATGTTGATACTGATCACAAACCAGTCATAATAAAAAAGATTTCACCACACAGGAGAATAAGAAACAAAAAAGTAACAACACATGTCATCAATTATAGGAGGCTGCAGGAAAATACAGTTAAAGACGAATTCAATCAAGAAATCCAAAACCTACATAAGAACATCCCTGATGACCACTCAAGCGTAGATAAGGAATGGACATGTTTCAAGGCTGCCATGCTCGACACACTGAAAAATAAATGTGGAACAAAGAAAGTAGGGAAAGACAAAAGATTAAGAACAGCCTGGTGGAACAACGAAGTTAAAGATAGCATAGTCAAAAAGAAGGTAGCATTCAAAAAGTGGATCACAACTAAATCTGAACAGGACTATATTACTTATAGAATAGCACGACGTAATGCCAAACGAACAATTAGAGCATCTAAAGATGAATCCTGGAGAATATACGGTGAACAGATGGCGACCCTTAGCAAAGACTGCCCAAGAGAATTTTATAAACGTGTCACCACAATGAGAAACAGAGATGCATGTTACAACCCAACCACCATCATAAACAGCAAAAGAGGTATACCAATATTTAATCCACAACAAAGACTAGCAAGATGGGCAGAATACTTTCAAGAACTACTTAACCCCACACATAACATAGGAAACCTCACTTTTGTGCCTAAACGCCAGGGACAGCAAGAACCAAATTTCATACCTGCAGAAGTCAAAGCAGTTATACAGAAAAGTCCTAAGAACAAATCACCAGGTCCAGATGGAATAACCACAGAAGCTATTCAGGCCTGTGGGGAAACAGGAGTTAAATGGCTAACAAGACTTTTTAATATAGCATGGGAAGAAAGAAAAGTCCCAGATGATTGGCAACAGGCAATAATAGTACCAATATGGAAAAAGAAAGGCAATATGAGAGAGTGTGAAACATACAAAGGTATATCACTCCTAAGCCATATAGGGAAAATGTATGCAAAACTTTTGGAACAAAGAGCTAGACCCATAGTTGAACAACAGTTAAGCAAAGCACAATTCGGTTTTCGGAAAGGTAAAAGTTGCACTGATGCATTATTTATACTTAGACAAATTTGTGAAAAAACTATTGAATATAGTGACCAGCAGAATATTGTGTTTGTAGATCAGGAAAAGGCTTTTGATAGAGTAGACAGATACAAATTATGGACCATCCTTGAAGACCATGGGATAGAAGGGCAACTGCTAGAAAACATCATAGCCATGTACCACTCGAGCCAAAGTGCAGTAAGAACACAGGAAGGTATATCAGATATGTTCACAGTCAATACAGGAGTGAGGCAGGGATGTGTGCTCTCTCCCCTGCTATTCAATATCTACATGGACAGAATTTCCAAAGTAGCAAGTCTCGACAGACCAGATTCAGAAAATTTAGAACTCTTTACTCCAGATGAAACAACTGACCCACAGGGAATAAATGAACTTCTATTTGCAGATGATCAGTGCCTGTTTTACAGCGATGAGGGCAGACTACAAAATCATATTACTAATCTGAGTTCAACCTGCAGCAGATACAATATGAGTATAAACACAGCCAAAACCGAAGTAATGCAAGTTAGCAGATCGCCAGGCCCACTAAATATACAGATAAATAACACACCTCTGAAACAAGTTAAAGAATTCAAATACCTTGGAAGTATGATCACAGAAGATGGCAGATTGGACAGAGAAATTGAAATCAGATGTCAAAAAGCTAGTGCACTTACATATCAACTATCACCCTTACTGAAACATCCAAACATACCCATGTCCGCAAAACGACAGATAATAAACAGCATATTCACACCAACCCTATGCTACCAATCTCAAACCTGGACTTTATCCAAATTACACCTTCGCAAAATCAACACCTGCGAAATGAGATGCCTGAGGAGAGCTGCCAACTTAACAATCCGAGACCGAGTAAGAAATGCTACTATCAGACAGACTGTGGGATCAACACCTTGTGCCACATTTATTGACAGACAGAAGATCAAGTGGTTTGGCCATGTCATTAGAATGCACCATCAACAACTACCATCACTGGCCTTACATCAAAGATCATCTGCGACGAGACCACGAGGACGTCCAAGAAGAAAATGGAATGACGACATCAGAGACATTGTACAACCTCACGGAATGACACTATCCAGCGCCGTCCACCGGGCGCTGGATCGCAAATTATTCCTCCCCACGACGCTTGACGGCAGAAGTGGAAGATGATGATGATGATGATGATGATACTATAAGAGCCGGCTTCCTGGCCTAGAGGATAGCGACTTTTCTCCGTAATCTCATATACTCTCTTAAGTAACGTGACGACGGTGAGAATCAGCAGTGGTTCGAATCCCGTCTGTAACTTACGGGGTATGTAAGCAGGCCGCTCAGAAAGCAATGGCAAACTACTGAGCGTAATCTTGCCAAGAAATCAACAATCAGCTGAAAGATGCTGATGTTGACAGCGACGCCCTGTAACGGGTATGCAAAACTTTTTTTTTTATACTATAAGAATATGTTTATATAAAAATGGGTTATTAAGAACTTTGTATAGTGTTAACTGAACCTAAACTGGACCCCACTATTTTAAGTCATTGTTTCTTTGTAACATTCATACATTATTTCTGTTTCTGCGTGACTCATTGATCATTCATAGATATGTATATTGCTGCACAGTAGGCTATTTTTATTGTAGGTAAGAGTGATTAAAATGGATATGTATCTTCAGTTTAATGTTAGAAATATTACTTTTATAGTCTTAGCTAAGTCATTGATGATTGAATGTATATAAAGAAGACGTAATGAAATAGTGAAAGCCTCCCTAAAACAAACCTTTCTATTAGAGAATGATCAATATCCAATTCCACCAGTGTTTCCAGATACCACATCATTGATTACATTAATGAATGATTTATACATAATGGAACACGGAGCTAAAGTGGGGGTTATAGCTGCGCTAGATTTTATTAGAAGGCAAGTTAAATTGTTTGGCCGTGCAATTCGGTTACCAACTAACAGTATACCACAACAAGCAATGATGTACAGACCAGATGGAAGCAGAGGAAGAGGCCGACCACGTAAACGATGGACGCAGGGAATAACAGAGTCCATGGGAATATCGATACATGAAGCCCATTAGCGGGCACTCTCCCGCTGTTTATACTTCACCTCGACACCGTAAGGTACAAGAGGAACATGATGAGATGAGATGAGATGGAACACGGAGCTGGGGAATCCAAGGGCAGAGGCCTAGATAGAAAGCTTGTTAGTGCAAGTCGCACCCACATATCAACCACCAATGGCTTATAATTTATATATATATTTACAATGTTTAGATACTTGCCAAACTGAACTTACCCAAACTACCTAATATAAGCAACATCCGTTTAATTAAAATATGAATCTGATAACCAGATAAGCAGAGCCATAGTCACACATCATAACGACATTGCCCAGGCACCTGAGAAGAAGAGGGAGAATATTGCCAGTTAGCTAAGTTGCCTGTTACCGTTATATCATGTGTTGGGTGAACTTTAGTCTCATCTGGCTTAGATTTACTACTTAACTATCTTAGCTTAGCAGCTTGCTAGTGATAGTCAATAGTCATGTTATATTGTGTGTGGGGTGAACTTTAGTCTCACCTAGCTTACATTTATAATACTACATATCTACCTTAGCTTAGCAGCTTCAGTCTCACCTAGCTTATATTTATAATACTACTTATCTATCTTAGCTTAGCAGCTTGCTAGTGATAGTCAATTGTCACGTTTATTTAAAATTAACTGATTCAGTTTCGAAGAACAATATATTGCCAAATGTAACCGCCCACCCATTTGGACAGAAGGACGATATATCACCATACTAGGTTCATCATATCATTTGTTTTGTTTCTTGGTATGTTCTGCAATTTCAATGCCCAGTGAATGGAAATTGACATTATATTTTATTACTTGTTCATGTTATTGTGAACAATGTTTGGGACTAAATCAGTATTTTCCTCTATGTTCCTTTTATGACAGAATTTAACACACAAATCTGGATATCTTGGCTTAGAATCAACATACAGACTTGAATGAGGTACTGTTGGAAATAATTTTCCAGTTCAACTGAGCTGTCCAGGTTTAATCAATATCAAACAATTCGTAAAATTTCACTAAAATCAACAGCTTCACATACCTAGGAAGCAAAATGACATCTACAGGGGACTCAATACCAGAAATATCATCTAGAATCGCACTGGCATCCGGTGTCTTAATAAACTGTCAAACATTTGGAAGTCAAAGACACTCAACAAACACACGAGACTTAAAATCTTCAACTCTTTTGTGATTCCAGTGCTAACGTATGGATGTGAAAGTTGAAAGTCAACGGCAGCTTTAGATAAAAGATTAGACAATTTTGAGAACAAATGTCTTAGAAGAATTCTAAACCTCCACTGGACAGATTTTAGAACCAATACGCAAATAAGACAAAAGACTAAGCAAGATAATTGTGTCCAATTGAATAAGAAAACTCCATTGGAACTACATCGGCCATGTACTCTGAATGGACAAGACAAGACTTCCCTACCAAGCCGTCATATGGACACTGTTAGGGAAAAGAAAACGGGGAAGACCAAGAGAGACCCTGTGTAGAACCATCATCAGAGAGGGCTCATTCAACGGCCAAACAAACATCCAAGATCTACAACAGGTGGCAGCGAACCGCCGGGCATGGAGAGCCATGACTTCTGCCCTATGCGCTTCTTTGGGTTCAAGAGGACTGACTGGCTGACTGACTGACTTATAAATTTGTCCTAACCTACTTATTTTACTTAAATAATTATGTCCTTTGCAGAACATTGCAGTCAATCCCAGGTTGATTTTCTAGGCAAGTTTACGTTCAGAAGTTTGCCATTGCTTTCTGAACGAAACTTCCGGTTTCAAGATGGCGACGGACGGTCGGGTTGTTTTGAGATCGTTAACTTTTTCACATAGGAGATGGATTTATTTATCTCTTGCGTGTAATTTGTGTGCCAGGATGTAAAACCAGGAGTTTCTACTCAAGACCTGCGCGGATGCTACGGAGTTCGTGCATCGAGCGAAGCAATCCTTGAGTGCATTTTTGGCAGCATGTGTGGTTTCTGTGTATTCGGTATTTCAACATGGCGGAACAACGTGTGTTCTCTGAGCGGTCAGCAGTCAACCTAACGAGGCGGCGTGGATGCCGCGCAGGCATAAAGAAGCAAGGTAAGCGTGGTGGTTTAAGACGTTTTAGACTCAAGTGTCACCGTCTAGGACCCAGGAATATCCGTATTCTGTATTGGAACTGCGCCAGCGTAAAACAACGGGGCTCTATTTTAGAAACCCTGGTTTACAGGAACAATATTGTAGCACTCCAGGAGACGAGACTGGGCGATCAGCTACTCCGAATTGCCAGCTTCAAATGTTTCTACAACAGACGACATCTGGGAATGGCGATTCTCGTTCGCGACAGCATGGTGGCATCAGAGCTAGACATGTCCAGTTGGGACAGTGACGATATACAAATACAGGCGTTGAGAGTTCATTCCACTATACCATTCGTGTTGGTTAATGTTTATGCCCGCAATGCGAATATGGACGCCCAGAAGTGGCAGTGCTTAAGTGGCATATTAGGTCACGAGAGAAATGTTATTTTCTGTGGTGACTTCAACGCTAAAGGCAGATCATGGGGAAACATTTCCTCCAATACACAGGGGGAGGAGCTCGAGACTGCACTTGAAACCATTGACCTGGTTTGTATCAACAGTGGCTGTGTCACCAGGACAGCAAGCCGTCCAGGCGATGAGGACAGTGCTATTGATCTGGCACTAGTTTCACCTTCACTCACTACAGTGTGTAGATGGGGTATCCTAGGACACCACGGCAGCGACCACCACCTTTGCAGCATATTGGTGGAGAAAGGCAGAATCAGGCAGCACAAGCTAAAGGTAAAAACTTTCCAGTATGACAGTACAGGGCAAGATGTGGTGAGTAAAACAAGACGTGACATGCGCAGAAAGCTTCAGGGCAGGAAAAAATGCTGGGAGCAGCCACCTTGGTGGAATTTCGAGGTGGAGAAGGCTTGGGTGGATAAGCGTAGTGCTGTAAGGAGATAGCAAAATGCCAAGAAGAACAGAGCTGGTCATCCTAGTCCCTGCATGCACTTAGAAAGAGAGATTCACACAAAAGTAAGCCATTTAAAAAAACTGGTCAAGGTGGTTAAAAGCGAAAAATGGGCAGAGGTGTGTCAAAGAGTAAGCACAGACAAGTCACTGAAATTGTTCTGGCGACTACATAAAAGCATGAGTGGGGTAGTCAATAATAAGAGCATTTCTGACTTCTGACTGGCCAAACAAGAACACTACGCAGGAAGCCAAAGAAGATTGATAAACCAACATAGAACTGGCGTCATTAGCCACTACACACTGCGGGATTTGCTGAGGAGGGGATCCGAGCACTTATGGACTGAATGGTTCGATGTGCAATGAGGATGATCTGTCGACTAACTAACTAACTTACTTTCTGAACGAGAAGTCAACATTAAAGTCCAATGATCGTTGTAGGAAATGATCCCACTACCCCATCATTAGCACTACACTAAACTAATGAATAGCGGGTTCAACCGTGGCACGACCCAAACTGAAAACGGAAGTGCCACCCCGCAATGATCCACTGTGTCCCCAAAAATGCCTATGTAAAGACCATTCATGCTTTCGACGTCATTCATTCATTCAAATATCACATGAGAGTAGCAAACGCCTTCTTGGCCTCAGCAGAAGAGGTAGGCCCCCTAATATACCATGTATAGCGAGTGGATGAAATTATCATGGCATTAAAATTACGGAGTGACTATTTGCAATGGAATTGCGAATAGAAAAAATTGTACTCGCAATGGAAGTAGGTCACGTGATTATTCCTATGCGTGTTTCCATATTACAATATTTTGTTGATCTATTAACGTGTCCACAGTAGCATAGTGGTTAGTGTCTCCGCCTGGTAGACGGGAGCTTGAGGATCGATTCCCCGCTGGGGAGGCAATATTTTTTTTTTTCATTTTCAGGAATTAGGTGACACCAATGCTATATAGTCTGATTTCGCTTTAGGCATGTTTTCTACGGATTTGGTGTATTAGATGTTTATTTTGCTGCACAAGAACCTGCACACTTATCTTTCTGTTCTTATCTGTCCTCTACTTTAGTTGTCTTGGGAAAGGCGCTTCTCTCTCTCTCTCGCTAAGTCTCGACCTCCCACCTCTCTCTTTCTTGACTTTACCACTCTTTAATGTCTTTCAATACACCTTTCTCATCTCATATCTCTGTCTCTCACACTATCTTCGTTATCTATCTATCTCCTCTCTCTTTCCACCTGCTTTATATATACACCAGGTTTTCCTGCACTTTATATAATATATGCGTAGTATTTCCTTATCCTTGTTTATTTATTAATTCATGAGGCCAGTCAGTCGAAAGCCTGGTGTTTGAATTGCTTAATCATGTCTCTGTGAGGTGAAGCATATTACTGTCAGCTGGACCAGAACAGAGTCACTCAGAGACTGGAGAGGATGCAATGGAGGCCATAGAAAGTGTCAAATTAATAGAATCATCACTGCTGCGATATTATCAGGACATAAATAGAAGGACGATAACGTAAACAAACATGGATGCCTGGTAACAGTAAGTGTATAGAAACGAAAGTTAACAATTCTTGAACTTGCCTGGGGACAGAATAGTGAGCAGACGCTGTGACATGTTTGTTACTTCCCACAATTCAATTGCGAATATAATTTTTCTCTATTCGCAATTCCATTGCGAATAGAGCCTCCCTTAAAATTATATTTCATACTTACCGTAATTAATTTTTTCTGGCACTTTTAATAGAAAACCATAAATGTTAGATGGATTTTCAAATTCTACATCCATGTTTACATACATTTGGAAAGTTTCATTGCTAAACTTGCTTGAATTGTGGATAAAAAAATAATTTCTGCGAAGATGTGCCTTTGTGAATGGGAAACCCACGGCCATGGCAGCCGTGCATGCACATATCGATCAGACTTGCAGGCACACTTTGTAACACTCAAAACACACAAAACGTGCAATTTAAACTACTAATGTTAAAGAAAATACAAGTTTAAAGATTAATAATAATTTATTTGTATACTTGTACTATTTTGTAATAATTTAACATGACGGAACATATGTTTGAAGTCAGTTTTTCATATCCATCTATGACCCATTTGAGACAAGATTCGTAGCGTGGAGGTAATGGACACACTGAAGAGTTCCAAAGTCACGGCAAACATGTGAATATTTTACCTGGAGGCACCTTCATATAAATGTGAATATCTCCACTTAGAATTAACATACAAGTGTCATTGAGGTAACATTAGATTTGGTTTTTCAAGGCCAATCTATCTGCCGTGGTCTTATTAGTAAATATTCAATTTGAAAATAACGATGGAACCACGTAGTCCTCCTAATGAACAATTTCGGCTTTCGTTAAAAATAAAATTAATTTAATTACACACAATAATAAATACCTTTTCAATTCCTGAATAATGACTATTATGTCTGCAGTACTGAAACGACCCTTCATTTTTATTTCCTTGTGACCAGCACATATGAAAACTACGGTACTAAATAGTATAGTAGTGTTATTTGTCACCAGTCGTTAGTTAAAACCAAACGTTTGGTGTTGGTGCAACAGTCTGGTTCTCTTCCAAAAACGTTATCTAGATCTAGAATTATAGAGTGATGTCCCTTCAAACACACGGTAACCGACTATGTGGTGAGGTGAAATATAAATAATTTGCTCCTGGCAGAGATGTTTTATTGACAATTAAATGGCGGTGTCGTGAAACTAATATAATATAATATGCTTTCAAAAAATAAATAAATAAATAAAAAGAATGTAGTATTACGTAACATGGCTAGTATTATTAATACTTTTTATAATAGCATAATGTCGCCGATGTCAGGATGGCCGAGTGGTCTAAGGCGCCAGACTCAAGGTTCTATCCTTCCCATCAAACAAAGATGGGTGAGTGTTCTGGTCCACGAAAGTGGGCGTGGGTTCAAATCCCACTTCTGACAAAGCATTATTTTGCAATCTTTTTTTTTATTTTTTTCTCCCTGTAACACCCGGAATACCAAATTAATGCACAAAAGAATTAATGACATCGCTAACAAAAGAACACACAAAATATGTCAAATATGACAAAATCATAACAGAATAAATATCAGATTTTACGTGCTTGGTCAGATTATGTGAAAGACCTTTATGACGATACAAGAGAAGAATAGAATGATCATCTGAGTAGCCTGAATAGTGAAGGATCATCAATTTTGAAGACGGAAGTTCAGAATGCCCTTAACCATATGAAAACAGGCAAGACCCCGGTTACAGATAACACAACAGAAGTGATCAATGCCTTAGAAGAATATGGAATAGACCATGTAACCAGACTGAAGAACGCAATATATGATACTGGAGATATACCACTTGAATTATTTAATTCTATATTTATTGCAATCCCGAATAATCAGGAGCCTTGGAATGTGATCAACATCGAACAATTAGTATAATGAGCCACACCACGAAGATTTTGCTGAGAATTATCATGCGAGAAGTATGGAAGAAATTACAACGGAAAATAGGATAAGAACAATGTGGCTTTATAGAAGGCAAGGGTAAAGTTTGCTTGCTTGCTTGTGTTCGCTGGCTGTGAACTTGTCCAACATCAGTGTGATGTCCTACAGGACCTGAGGTTTGCGTGAGTGTCCGTTGTCCCATGTCTGGCTTATTGGTGTACAGACTGGTGGTTCCTCGCCGTGCAGGCAGACACTCTCTGACTTTGGAGGAATACAGTCAGTAAATGCTGTGTATGTAGCCGGGGCGCAGTGTTGGGGTGAGCGCCCAACATTGCTTAAATACCCCAATGGCTCGTGAATACATAACCTATGCAGCAAAAGTCCAACTCCTGGCCTTCACGTGGCGGAACTGTTTTAACTAACAGGAGAAGGGGCGACGGCGAGTTTCTGGCGCCGAAAAATAACCAGCATGCTCTAGATGTGTATGCACGTACATGCATGTGCAGACACGTGTGTGTGTGCGTACACATCTACACTCGAGTGAGACCACATTCTGCTCTAGCAAAGAAAGGTGCTGAAGACGGAGGCAACCAGCCAGGAGGCGCACCACAGAAATCAGGATGCCACGCAATCACGCAAAATGGAATATGTCGACTACTGCTAAATGTTATGGTGCTCGCCCTGCTTTGGACCCCCAGGCAGATGCAGTGCCGGGCCCTATGCCTTGAAAGGGTCCAACCATAACTATTGGAGGTTCTTCTCAGATGTCCTGTGGAGCCAGGGGACATGAGAATAGGACGGCTGGCCATACTAAACAAAGATTTAAAATAATGCACTGGAATGCGGAGGGAGTCAGCAACAACAAAAATAGAATTAGAAAAACATCTTGGTGCAAGAAAAAGTAAGCATATGTTGCTTGCAAGAAACTCACCTCAACGAAAATATAGCCTTCAAAATCAGAGGCTACTAGTGTTACCGATCTGACCGAAAGGACAGGCGAAAAGGTGGGATACTGACCCTTGTAAAAAAATAACATCATTGCTTCCCAAATCGAAGTCTACATGGAAGGGGCTGAGTATCAGACACTTATACTTAAGACAGATAATACAGACCTACATCTGATCAATTACTACTGTCCAAGTGACCGCCCACAGGCACTGGACACACTAATGGCATTCTTCTTCAGCGTTCCGAGCCATTGAGGTTCTTTGCTGCAAATACAATCCGTCTCCATTCGTCTCTCTGGTGGACCTTCTCTTGCCAGTCGTTGATTTCAAGTGCTTGTAGGTCTGTACATGTATTATCTCTCCACCGCCTTCTTGGTCTACCTTGGGGTCTACGGTCATTTATTTCCTGAGTGTAAGCGAGTTTTGTTTCCCTATTATCTTCCATTCTTTCTATAAGCCCCAGCCATTGTAGTCTATTAGCCTTCATGATACCAGTGATTAGCGGGGACTTAAACAGATCATAAATGTCTTTGTTACTTCTTCTTTTCCACTCTCCACTTTGTGTATCCCTAATGGGTCCAAAGATGCGTCTTAAAATTTTGTTCTCAAAGGTTTGTAACAAGGCTTCGTCTCCTTTCGTTGTACTCCAGGTTTCAGAGCCATACAGCACAACTGGTCTGATCAGTGTTTTGTATATTGTGATTTTGGTGTTACGAGATAGCGCCTTTGATTTTAGTAGATGTTGTAGTGCATAGTATATCTTATTTCCAGAGTTGATTCTAGTTTGTATTTCTTCCCTTATGATGTTGGAGCAGTTGAAGATCGTACCCAGGTATTTGTATGTTTCCGTTCTTTTAATGGTCATATTATCTATTTGTATGTGGCCAGAGTTTCTAGCCATTCCGTCTCTTGAAATTACCATATATTCTGTCTTATCTTGGTTGATAACCAGCCCCATCTGTTGGGCTTTTTCCTTTAAGTGAGTCAATATTTCCAATGTCTTTTGTTCACTTTGCCCTATAATATCTATATCATCTGCATAACCAAGCAGCTTGGATGTTCCTCCAATATCACATTCCTCCTTTACCTTCCTTACAACTTTCTCTAGAGCCAGATTGAAGAGTAGCGGCGATAGTGCATCACCCTGTGTCAAGCCAGATGTTATTTGGAAGGGGTCTGATTTCCTGCCTTTATATGTTACTATATTATAAGTATCTTCCATGCATAGTCTGGTCATGTTGATTAACTTTCTTGGTATTCCAAATTGCTGCATAGCATTCCATAGACTATTCCTATGGACACTATCAACACTAATGGCATTAAAAGAAAAAAATGATTGTGTGTGGTGATTTCAACAGCCACTCGCAGAGCTGGGGCTATGATCACATGAACCAGAGAGGAGAGAGACTGGAAGACTGGCAGGATGAGAATAGATTCATCTTGATTAACAAGCCGTCCGACCCACATACTTTCTACTCGAGATCATGGCACTCTACAACTACACCTGACCTGGCTTTTCATTCACCAGACCTGGAGTGGAACATTACACGAATTGTTGGGAAACAACTTGGTGGCAATGACCATCGGCCAGTCTTTCTAACCGTAGAAAATGAGCTTGTAAGTGAAAGAAGCACCCTCTCGAGGTGAAACTACAAGAAAGCAGACTGGCCAATGTACAAGCATCGCATCAGCATACTGATTAGAAACCTGAACACTGAGAAAGACATAAATAAAGTAGTTGAAGAGTTTGGGAAATGCATACTACAGGCAGCGCGAGAAACAGTACCAAGAGGGGCCCATAAACAATATAAGCCCTACTGGAGTAGTGAACTGGAACAGTTGCATAACGATGTGGAAGTGTGTAGAAAGCAAGCAGAGGCCACACCCAGCCAAGAGCACAACAATAAATTCCAGCACGCAAAAGCCAAATTTCAAAGGGCCAAGCTGCAGGCTAGACGGAAAAGTTGGCAGGAGAAAACGGAGTCTCTGAACTTTGAAAAAGACACAAGGAAATTGTGGAAGCTAATAAAACAACTTAAAGATGAGGGCACAGGCAGTAACTCAACAATTTCAATACATAAAGATGGAAACATCTTAACAAGAAAGCAAGCAGCTGACCATTTTGTGGACTCATTCGCACAAGATTACAATATCAAAAGTCCAGAGAAACAACAAGAGATTCGAGAGAAACGACAACATACAGGACAGAAGGAAATAGTACACGAGGTTCTGGAGGCACCCATCACAATCAACGAACTGGAGCTAGCCATATCAAAACTGAAAATGAGAAAGTCACCAGGAGCTGATGGTATCTCCAATGAAATGATCAGGAACCTAGGAACAGAGGCCAAAGCAAAGCTGTTGCAGATCTTCAATAAGAGTTGGACCTTAGGCAGTGTTCCACAAGCCTGGAGAGAAGCAATCATGATACCCCTCCTAAAATCGGGGAAAGATAATTCCATTGCCTCTAGCTACAGACCAGTTAGCCTCTCAAGCTGTCTCTGCAAAACACTGGAGCGCATCATCAATCACAGACTGCAGTGGTACATTGAAAGTAAAAACATCCTTGTGCCACAGCAGGCTGGCTTTAGGCAGTGCTACTCTACGGAAGATCAGACAACCTACCTCTCTCAAGAAATTGAGGATGCATTCCAAGAAAAGAAGCTGGTGCTTGCGGCATGGATAGATCTGAAGAAAGCCTTTGACAAAGTCTGGAAAGAAGGTCTGATGAAGAAACTATGAGAAACTGCAAAGTCAATGGAAGAATGTGCAAATAGGTGAAAGCATACTTGCACACCAGAAGAGCCAGAGTACAGATAGACGGACTCAAGAGCAAGAAAGTATTACTGCGTCACGGTGTTCCCCAGGGCGGAGTCTTGTCCCCCACACTTTTTCTAATCTTCATCAATGATCTTGTTGCTAATCTCCCGCATGGAATTAAAGCGGCAATGTACGCAGATGACCTGATTTTATGGAGCACAAATTAACATGCATCAGTGGCCACCAAATGGCTACAAAGAGCTGTAGATACATTTGCTGCATGGGCAAATAGATGGTTTGTCAGCATAAACACTGACAAGTGCAGCACCACTCTATTTACCCTCTCTTCAAAACAAAAGGCAGGGGTCATCCAGATAAATGGAACACCCCTAAGAGAAGATAAAGAACCAACATACCTTGGAGTAACAATTTATGGCAGGCTGACATGGAGAAAGCACATCAACAAAGAGGTAGCAAAAGCCAGAAGGAAAATAGCCATCCTGAGAAAGCTAAGTGGAACCACATGGGGAGCCAGTGAGATAATACTTAGCAAAGTTTACGAACAGAGCATACGACCACACCTGGAATATGGGTCAACTGCGTGGTGTTCAGCATCAAAAACCACACTACAAGAGCTGGACAAGGTGCAACATCAAGCACTTAGAGTCACCACAGGAGGGATGAGATCAACCCCTATTGTGGAAATGGAGAAGAGGGGAGGACACAAGCACTGAGTGAGCGCAGAGATACGAAAACGCTAATACAAGCAGAAAAGTTCCTCAGCTTGCCAGGCCACCCTATGAAGAACAGATTTGAAAATCTAGCTATGGGGCGGTTGAAAAGAAGTAGTTTTATCCACCAGGCCAAATGACTCTGCAGGGAAACCACCGATCTGCCCACAGTTGGTATCCTCCTGAAAACTACTCCAGAGCGAACTCCATGGAAAGATGAGCATAGACTATCATTACAAATCCAGACAAAGGTGAGAGGAATATTTGACAAGGAAGAACAGAACAGTGTGCAGCGCAGAACATCCACTCTCAGCTTCCTTGATGAAGAATACTCACAGGACCTCTGGATCCGAGTCTACACAGATGGGTCGGCACAAAATGCTGTTCGAAATGGAGGAGCGGTAGTGTACATAGAATACCCAAATAATACTAGGGACACAGCCAGATTGCCGACAGGAAAGTACTGCCATAACTATGATGCTGAAATTGAGGCAATCAAGATAGCAACAGAGAAATTACTAAATACCAGCAATGGTACACAACCTGTGGTGCTACTGACAGATGCAAAATCAGTGCTCAAGGCGCTCCTGTCTGGGAAATTGCCAGTACTAAGGAAACTACTTTCTGAACTTAGCAGTCAGCATAAGGTCACCATACAGTGGATATCATCCCATTGTGGAGTACCTGGAAACGATAGAGCTGATCAATTGGCTAAGGAAGGAGCCAAAGAAGAACAGCCTGATGCGCCCGTTACATACCACCAAAAGAAAAGAATGATCAAATCAGTCAGAAAGCCACCAAAACCTGCTCAAGATGACTACCACGTTATGGACAGACCAGAACAAGTCATTATTCTGCGCCTCAGAACAGGACACAATAGATTACGCAACCACATGTATACAAAATTCAAGATTGGTGAAACAGCCATGTGCACATGTGGATTGGCGTCGCAGACAGCAGAGCACATACTCCAAGACTGCCAAAAATATAACATATCTAGGCAAATCTTCTGGCCTAGAGAGACGACAGTGGAAGATAAACTCTATGGACCACTGTGTGAACTGAAAAAGACAGTTAAATTCATACAAGAGACAACATTGAAGATATAGACATATTTCAAGCGAACGAAAGAAGAAGAAGAAGTAAATGCTGTGTATATACTGAGAACAGCAATTGAACGTTATATAGAAGTAAACAAAGATCACCTTTGCTTTATTGACTACACAAAGGCTTTCGGCAAAGTGAGACATGTCGACATGATAACGATGATTGAAAATCTACAAATTGATGGAAAATATCTTAGACTTGTAAAAAACATATATTGGAAACAAGAAACTGCCATCAGAATTGATAATGAAGTAGGTCAATATCAGTGTCACGGAAAAACTTGATACTTTCGATCGATGACAAAAAGACCCGACATTCGTCTACAAAAACAGACAATCCTTTGATGAGTAGGGGACTGTGGAATAAAATACGTCGTGTCAATTGTCTACACACAGTCGGCATTTTGTTAACAAGTTGTTGCTCGAGACGGGACAATAGCGCCATCCGTCTGCAAGGCGGTAGTCAGCCTTTGAAGTCGTATACGGAATGTCTGGACAGACATCGGATGGATTCTGTGACGTGGGGAAAATCCCCTGGTTCACCGACAGACGGAACTTTTGTTGTACGAGACAAAGGATTCCCAGATGAAAGCAAACTAGACAGCGGGGTGATTCCAGTCAGTCTAAAACAGGGGAGAAAACCAGATTCTGGACTGATTAGCGTCTGTACTTTTTGGTGACGTCACTCAAGCCCGAATTAAAACCAGTTGAGGTAAACAAGTTTGAGTTAGTCGACCAAAAGTTATGAAGTGCTAAGAATCGGCGCAGTATTCCTGGTTGTGTTATAGAAAGAAACTATAGTGTCAAGTGTTGATGTTTATCGGCGGACATAGATCCAGTCTGTGATTGCATAGTCTCAATCTTCAACCGGAATAACCATATGGTATTCTATTAAACATATCTAACTTAGATTAGGAATAGAGTACAGTACTGTGCGGTAATAGAATGTATTATAGGTGCGGTGATAGAATGTTCTATAAGTGCGGTGATAGAAAGTATTATAGGAGCGTCGGCCCTAGTAGCCTATTGTGTAGCTTTAACTAGCTTGTGTGATATATCATTTAACTCAGGGAGTTAAGGACAATGTAGTGGGATAATAATTAGAGAGATTGAGGATGGTTTGGAGGGATGAAGGGAATGTGAAATGGTAGGATCTTCCAGTAGGGCATCTGCTGGATTTCTACCCGTTTCCATTAGTCTTTCCTTGTGTTCCCATGTCTCAGACTAATGTGATGAGCTATTTGGCCGTATAACAGAGTTCGGTTCTCTGTTATAGATCTGAGTGCTGCTATCGGCCTACACTCACCTAATTAGGGTCAGAATTGAATTGCTCTCACTAGGGGATTCTCTATTCAACAGGTTCCACTTGATGGTGCTACGATATACTACCAAGAAGTTAGTATCCAAGTTAAAGAAAGTGATGGCTCAAGGATTGAAGACAGAGGTTACTGAGAGGCTTGTAAACTGGGCACATAACCTAGTTGGTCTGCAGAAACCTGGCTTCTGCTGAGAAGGACTTGATGAACATATGTGTGATTTTTCTTGAGTGATATGCTACATCACCGAAGATTCAGAACACTATAAATAACACATATACCAATATACATAACTACCTGGAACATTAATAGGTTGTTTTTAATATGGGGAAAATCGTATAACCAGTGACTTATGAACAGTTAGATTTTCCCATGTGACATTTAAGTTATTGGAAAGATTCTCTGATCAACGAACATTATTGAACAGAGTAAATTCATAGTGTGTGTTAGAGTGAAGACCAAGATTGGACATTGTCTATCATTGATGACCAGCGTCCTGATTGTTCGAGAGTTGTCGGAGAAAGTCGTCACGTGGCCAGAGAAACATCATCTGGGTGAGGTTTTCTGTCCGGAATACATGGTGCTGTTGTGTGCTCAGCACAGTGATGCAACTGACTTGACTCTTGATTCACTGGTCTAATTCTACATACACCTTAGAATATTCGACACACATTCTACACATTACACACACACACTTCTCACACACATACTCTTTGCTTTAATAAATTATTTTTGTATTTAAATGTTAAAGCTAGAGTTGTTGAGTATGTTTTGTTGGGGAAGAATGAGAGGGGGCATGATCCAGGGGTGAGTGAGAGTAAGAAAGAGGTGTCAACAGACTGAAGGAGTTTTGTGGACGGATTCTGGTGGTTTCTCTAGGATAATAATATTGGGTTAATTAAAATGTGGGTGTTGATTCCCCTCACTCCAGGGACGACACTAAAGTAATAAAGGATTACTACGACAATCAGCCTATTAAAAGAGGTGTGATGTGTGATGTCTCAAAATCTTTTCTTCCCTGTACAGTGGAAATATTTTCAGAAATATAAAGGATGTGTAAGGAATCAGCATTGGGGGACGATACATCAATAACATTAGATATGCAGATGTTACAGTCTTTATTGAAGACAATGAACAGGACCTGCACCATTTAGTAGATGCGGTTGTTGCACACAGTGAACAACTAGGGTTAGAATTGAATTGTAAGAAGACACAGATTATGGTCGACACTGAGAAGAAGGAAATACCACAATGTGATATACGAGTAAATGGACATATTCTTGAGCAAGTGAATCGATACAGTTATCTCGGAACAGTCATAACATCTGATGAGAGATGCCTTGAAAAGATTAGAAAAAAGAATTGCCATTGCGAAGGTAGCCTTTTGCAAGATGAAAAACATAATGACCAATAAAAAGATATCAACTGAAACGATAAAAAGAGTGTTCAAGTGCTACATAGAACCTATACTTTTGTATGGATGTGAAGAGTGGACAATGAGCAGACAAGCTGAAAAACATCTGATGGCTGTGGAACTGTGGTTTCTGAGGAAAATTCAATGAATACCATGGACAGACAGAAAAACCAATGAACAAGTCCTTCAAGAAACAAACGAAGATCGTAAACTGATTAGAAACATTAGACGTAGACAGTCACAAATTTTTGGGCATGTTATGAGAAAAAATGACTTGGAGAACTTGGTGACAACTGGCAAGACCGAAGGGAAAGACCAAAGGGAAGACCGAGAAGTAAATACCTGAACGGCTTGGCCACGTGACATGGTCGAAACAGGAACATGGGGCTGATCCACGACTCTGGTGATCGAGTGAGATGGTAAAGCATGACCGCCCACGCTTATCAGCATGGCACATGATGGATGGATGGATAAATAACATTGTGTTTCTCCGTTCCATCGCTGTGACCTCAGTGTTATTATCCTCATACGCAATACTTTTTTTTTTTAAATAGTAAGTGCATTGGCCTGAGTTTAACTTAAGGGTTAACTTTCCGTAATACCAGTGTCCTTTGCCTTCAGGCGAACTCTCTCAGACTCCTGGGGGTACTTTTGTAATTTACGTCCCCCAAGTCGTGGGCGTGAAGTCCAACTGACATGGATGTGAAGACCAACTAATTGACCGACATATGGAAATACCCCACTACCCCAAGATCAGCAGAGAAAAGCACGCTGTATCAACACTATAAAGCAAGGAGTCCGCCAGGACTGTCCTCATATTTGTTTAACCTGTGCGCCGAAAATATAATGAGAAATGTCAGATATAATATAACCAGGGAACAATATGTTGCCTTAAATATATGTGATCATGAAATACCAGAGATTCGATACGCTGATGATACAGTATTACTTACTATCCACATGACAGAATGGTATAGAAAAACTAATAGCCTCAACCCAAAAGAATACCGAAAATTACAACTTATATCTTACCATAGCAAAAACAAAGATTATGCATACAGATAGAACTAACATGGAGAAAGAAATATATGTTAATGTTGAAAAATTGGAGGTGGTGGAACATGTCGAATATTTTGGGTCATTAATTACCAACAATGGTGACACAATGAAAGAAATTAAAATTTAAAAACTAAAATAACTGAATAAATTGTGGCGTGGGACAGATAAACATACAAAAATTAGATTTTTACGAGCATGCATCATTCCCATTGCAACATACGTCTGTGAGACCTGGACACTTACTAAACAAGCTGAGCAGCGCATAAATGCCTTTGAATATGCATGTTATAGACGGGTCCTAAGAACATATCTAGGATGAAGAAAAGAACAAATGAAAATAGCTGAATATTGAAGAAAGTTGGCTATTAAAGACGACAAAACAAAGAAAATTGAAATAGTTTGGTCACTTGAAATGCCATGAAAGTGTGGAGAGAACAGTCATGAAGGGGCATATGTCAGGGAAGAGAGGTGGAGACCAAAGAGAAGATGGCTTCAGGATGTGGCAGATGATCTCCAGATGGGTGTATCAGATGAGGGGCATCTTGCTTAGGATAAAGAAGTTTTCCTGAAGACTGTTATGGGAGCGAGGTTCTGTAAAGAACATGCCACTGAATGCACGAATGAATGAATCCACAATTTAATGGATAAATGAATTGTTGCCAAATGCATATCGTCTTATAGTCCACTCCATGCGGCTTTGGTGATCAAGCCTGTCCACGCCTTCTGTCTCGTGTAATGCCATTATTTCTGTTACTGATATCCTCCATGATGTCAAACTGTCCAGCATCTTAAGGTACCCCCCCCCCCCACCTTTTTTTTTTCCTCCTCTGCCTCATCGCCCTTCCAACATTCCTGTTTGTCACGGCGCACTCGTCTCCTTCCCATGACATGTCCAATGAACGCGGGCCGTTATCTGATGCGAGTAACCAGTTCTCTTTGTTAATGAACTCCCTTAAAAATATATCCGCCTTACTCTGTCTATACATCCGTGGTATTATCATAATTCTTTTATAAAAACCTCATCTGCGCATCTTCTACGCACAATTTCTCACTAATCTGATAAATGTCCATTAATCGTTTCCGTATACTAGAATTGGCTAGATATGACTGTTAAGAACTTTTTCTCTCGCACTGCGATTGACAAAGATACAATACATAAAATATTCTTCACGTTCGCTCCGTTTCCTTGGGCTATTCTAAAATATTCTCCACGTTCGCCCCGTTTCTTTGGGCCATTCTACACTTAACTTCTTTAATTACAGCCGCCTCCCTGGCGTTAGAGTTAACGTCTTTCTCCATAATCCCGTATATTCTCGTGAGTAACGCAGCTTCCCGAGGATCGGCAGCGGTTCGCGCCGCGCTGGTCACTTACGGGGGTATGTGAGCCGGTCGCTCAGAAAGCAATGGCAAACTACTGAGCGTAATCTTGCCTAGTACATCAACAGCAGCTGAAAAATGCCATGTAAGGGATATGCAACATTAAAAAAACAATTACATCTTCCGTCTGCTGTTATTCAAGTACCGAAATACATCGCCTCGTTCCAGACGGGACCCATTCACTTTAATGATGCATTAGGGAAGACATTTTTAAATGTGTAATGACTATACCTTCTGTTATTCAACCAAGGCCATTAGTTTGACTTTCTGTTCCAATGATGTCTATCATTCCGTGTAACTTCGGTTCATTTACCGCCATTTTGTGTTTTGCGTCGCTTAAGCGTAGCCCAAAGGCCTACACCTGCTACTACTTCTAGTGCATTGCACTTTATTTTGCATGTGGATTAGTTTTCCCTATTACCGGTGTCCCTCGCCATCAGGCGAATCCACTCAGACTTCAGAGGTATTTGTAATTTACGTCCCCAAGTCACGGACGAAATGTCAACATTTTAATCCAACTGACCGGTGTAGGGGTTGAACGGGCTACCTCGGCAGCAGCACACCGGACATTTAAGAACGAGCGCTCTTATCAGTTCGTCAACACTGACCTCCATTTTCAGCGATTAATGCCACGCCATAAATATACTTGTAACATTCGAATTATATCAGTGACTGGGGTGCAGAGGTGTTTCCAAGGCACCAGGGCCGGGTTATATACTGGCCAAAACTTATTGACGCGTCCTCGTCGAGCGTCCTGGGCAACAGATCCCTTCGGGGTCCTGGCTAAAGTTAGTAGGATCGCCGATTCCTCCGAAGTCGGAGAGTATCTGCCTTCACGGCGAGGAACCACCAGTATGCACACCAATAAGCCAGACATGGGACAACGGATACTCACGCAAACCTCAGGTCCTGTATGACATCACACTGATGTTGGACAACAGGATGTCTTCATCTGACATACAGGACTTCGCGTTGGAGATCAAGCCAACGAACACAAGCAAGCATATCAGTGGCTATGTATTGAGTATTTCCGAACATAATTCGTTTATTCAATTCACACAATACATAACTCTGCAGTATACACCCAACGAGATACGAGAAATCGTGTCATATATTTTCTTTGTGGCGTCTGTGTTTAGAATTGGATTTTCCAGAAACGAAGCTAGAATTTAGTTTGTATTGTTGTGACCGAATGGACCATAATTTGGCGACACACAGCATCACCATCTACATCATGCACCCAGCAAAGAATCGTGGGCGGTCGTGTCTCTCTCAAGAATCTCGGTCCTTGGTGGTTCTGGATCGATTCTAATTATGACATTTCCCCCATGTCATCTTCTTAGATCAAGAAATATCAATTATCTCGGCCGGTCTCTGCCGCCCCTGCCACTGATATTTCCGGTGGACAAGATGTTCTCAATGGTCTCTCTCCGTATTCTATGACTAAAGAACACTGTCGTGTGTACCGTTCTACTTTATTAAGCCTCCTCGGTGACATCGTTATTAGATACTTTTGCCGCCCAAGGCATTCGTAACACTTTTCTCAGAAACCACATCTCCGTTTTCCCCCAGGGCTCTTTCTAGTTTGTCCTTACACATTTCAAGACTTGCCGTCACACAGCAGACGAGTTGAGTTGAGTTGAGTTAAGAACCGACATCACTGCACTCAGGACATTCCCATACATGCTCCGTCCCCTCGTTCAACAGCCAGTGAAGAGTCATACTACTAATCGTTCCCACCGCCATCTGATTAAACGTTCTCCTGGTCTTCCCTCTCAGGTTTGAGATTCTTCCAGAACCCCTGCTGATCCGCCGCAATCTCATTCTTTCAACATATGGGTTCTCAATCTGTTCCTCCGCCTTCTCCACCTGGTCCCACAAGCGCACGATCACCTCCTCCTTGTCCATAGGCAAACTACCACCAAGAGGTGTATTCCCTGCTAGCCTATCAGCCTGTTCAATCCCCCATACTCTCGCATGGCCATGGCAAAATATCCATACAATTCTCACAATCTGTGACCTCTGAAGCGACGAGAGCCATTCCACACGAAACATTCCTTTCTCCGCCTTACTAAGCATACTCTTTGAATCCGTAATGAGTACAACGTGTGTTGTAGTAGTCTCCTCTAGACACCGGAATGCCGCTGCCACTGCCTCCACCTCCATTCTCATGCTGGAGGTCGTAGTCTCATATGCCAGACTCTCCCTTTTCAAGACTCGTTAATTAGCCTTTGCAATAAAGCCAAAGCCACTACGTCTGTTTCTCACCACTGACCCATCAGTGTAGATGACCATGTCATCTTGATGACGAATTTCAATTTAACTTTCAGTGCTCTCTTACTGACATCCTGTGAAAATGATTTATTACACAAAATACTTGTAATCTTCTGAAATGCAGCTTTCTGTCATACTACTACTACTACTACTACTACTACTACTACTACTACTACTACTACTACTACTACTACTACTACTACTACTGCTGCTGCTGCTGCTGCTGCTGCTGCTGCTGCTGCTGCTGCTGCTGCTGCTGCTGCTGCTACCACCACAACCACTATACTACTACTACTACTACTACTACTACTACTACTACTACTACTACTACTACTACCACCACAACTACTACTACTACTACTACTACTACTACTACTACTACTACTACTACTACTACTACTACTACTACTACTACTACTACTACTACTACCACCACAACCACCACTACTACTACTACTACTACTACTACTACTACTACTACTACTACTACTACTACTACTACTACTACTACTACTACTACTACTACTACTACTACTACTACCACCACCACCACAACCACTATACTACTACTACTACTACTACTACTACTACTACTACTACTACTACTACTACTACTACTACTACTACTACTACTACCACTACTACTACTGCGGCTGCTACTGCCGCTGCTGCTACAGCTACTGCTGCTAGGGCTGCTGCTACCGCTGCTGCTGCCACTACCACTATCACTACCACCACCACCACCACCACCACCACCACCACCACCACCACCACCACCACCACCACCACCACCACTACTACTAATACTACTACTACTACTACTACTACAACTACTACTACTACTACTACTACTACTACTACTACTACTACTACTACTACTACTACTACTACTACGACTACTACTGCTGCTGCTGCTGCTACTGCTGCTGCGGCTTCTGCTTCTGCTGCTGCTACTACTACTGCTGCTACTGCTGCTGCTGCGGCTATCACTACCACTATCACTATCACTACCACTACCACTACCACCACCACCACAACTACTACTACTACTACTACTACTACTACTACTACTACTACTACTACTACTACTACTACTACTGCTACTGCTACTGCTGCTGCTGCTGCTGCTGCTGCTGCTGCTGCTGCTACTACTACTACTACTACTACCACCACAACCACTATACTACTACTACTACTACTACTACTACTACTACTACTACTACTACTACTACTACTACTACTACTACTACTACTACTACTACTACCACCACAACTACTACTACTACTACTACTACTACTACTACTACTACTACTACTACTACTACTACTACTACTACTACTACTACCACCACCACAACCACTACTACTACTACTACTACTACTACTACTACTACTACTACTACTACTACTACTACTACTACTACTACTACTACTACCACCACCACAACCACTATACTACTACTACTACTACTACTACTACTACTACTACTACTACTACTACTACCACTACTACTACTACTACTGCGGCTGCTACTGCCGCTGCTGCTACAGCTACTGCTGCTAGGGCTGCTGCTACCGCTGCTGCTGCCACTACCACTATCACTACCACTACCACCACCACCACCACCACCACCACCACCACCACCACCACCACCACCACCACCACTACTACTAATACTACTACTACTACTACTACTACTACTACTACTACTACTACTACTACTACTACTACTACTACTACTACTACTACGACTACTACTGCTGCTGCTGCTGCTACTGCTGCTGCGGCTTCTGCTTCTGCTGCTGCTACTACTACTGCTGCTACTGCTGCTGCTGCGGCTATCACTACCACTATCACTATCACTACCACTACCACTACCACCACCACCACAACTACTACTACTACTACTACTACTACTACTACTACTACTACTACTACTACTACTACTACTACTACTACGACTACTACTACGACTACTACTACTACTACTACTACTACTACTACTACTACTACTACTACTACTACTACTACTACTACTACTACTACTACTACTGCTGCTGCTGCTGCTTTTACTACTATTACTACCACCATAACCACTACTACTACTACTACTACTACTACTACTACTACTACTACTACTACTACTACTACTACTACTACTACTACTACTACTACTACTACTACTACTACTAACAATAATATTAAAATAATAATAATAACAATTAAACATAATTTGTCCCCTAGCAGTTTCCCTCTTTGGGTCTCTGATGTAATAGCTTAATGCTATTGTGTAGATCTGAAAACGCGGAGGAATAGGTGGCCACTCTTTTCCTCACTTTCGCAGACGATAAGCCCAGACATAGAATCCGCGCCCGACCGTGCTTACGCCATTACCCTCACGCTCGCGTTCTGTCATAGACGGGACTAAATTACACGGCTATATTACCAGCAACCATTCTTTCATGTGAACATATTTTAAAAGACTGAGATCAACGTTTGCAACGAAGTAACATTACCTACACTATGTTTAACTTAATTCTTGTATCAAGGTTAGCTATTAAATGCTATATATCAATATATTCTAATCAATCGAGCCTTACGGTGTTCTGTAATTGTAGAGAGACTAAACAAATGAGAGGCCAGCCTTAATTATACAGCTTCGTTTGCGATTGTCAATGTATTTTTATTTTGAGTGCATAGAAAATGAGTTTTATTTTCATTCATTTTAAGACGTTACAATCAATAGACGAATAAATTGTTATTATAAATGCCATCTCCGCTTTGAAGGAGATCATAGAAAATGTGTTTCTGCTAATTATTTTCAGATTTTAACATCAGTAGACGAAAGACGTTTTACCATAAAGTACCGTCTCGGCACCGAAGATCATCTACAAACGGCCACTCATACAGGCTTCTTCCAGTCTGTCTCTTTATCTTGTTCACCCACTTGTAACTCTGTCTTTCTCTTGCACGCAGTCCCTCAATTTTTTTTCCTCCAATATATCTTTAACAATGAGCTGTGTTTCTTTACGTAATCGAAGCACCTACATTGTTTGACCTAATTCAGTAATTTTTATTTCTTTAGTAATTTCTTTAGCAAGCTCTTCTTTGCTCCTCTTAACAAGTGTGCGAGGCGAGACTGTATGGAGTAAATGTGAAAAGAATAAAATTGGAGTGCCTTGAAGATGGCCGTTGTTTAGGATCAACCAGTCAAATATAATAAGCCATGATGGTTCCAAGTGTTGCTGTTATGTAGCAGGGGGTGGAGTTGGGGTGAGCGCCCAACCTTGCATAAATACCCCAATGACTCGTGCATTCATCACCTCTGCAGCAAAAGTCCAACTGCTAGCCTTCACGTGGCGGAACTGTTTTAACTAACAGGAGAAGGGGCGGCGGCTAGTCACTGGCGCCGAGAAATAACCAGAACGCTCTAGATGTGTATGCACGTACATGCATGCGCTGACACGTGTGTGCGTGCCTACACACCTAAACTCGAGTAAGACCACAGTCTTCTCTAGCAATGGAAAGGTGCTGAAGACGGAGGCAACCAGCCAGGAGGCGCACCACAGAAATCAGGATGCCACTTAATTACACCATGAAATATGTCGACTACTGCCAAATGTATAGTGCTCGCCCTGCTTGGACCCCAAGGCAGGTGCAGTGCCGGACCCTATAGCTCGAAAGGGTCCAACCACAACTACTGGAGGTCCTTCTCAGAGATCCTAAGGAGACAGGAGACCTGAGAATAGAGCGTCTGGCCATACCAAACAAAGACTAAATATAATGCACTGGAATGCGGAGGGAGTCAGCAACAAAAAATTTAGAACTAGAAAACATCTTGGACCAAGAAAAGGTAAGCGTATGTTGCTTGCAAGAAACTCACATCAACGAAAATATAGCCTTCAAAATCAGAGGCTACCAATGTTACCGATCTGACCGAAAGGACAGGCGAAAGGGTGGGATACTGACCCTTGTAAAAAATAGCATCACTGTTTCCCAAATTGAAGTTTACATGGAAGGGACTGAGTATTAGACACTTAAACTTAAGACAGCTAATACAGACCTTCATCTGATCAATTACTACTGTCCAAGTGACCGCCCACAGGCACTAGACACACTACCATTAAAAGAAAAAAAAATGATTGTGTGTGACGACTTCAACAGCCACTCGCAGAGCCGGGGCTGTGATCACATGGACCAAAGAGGAGAGAGACTGGAAGACTGGCAGGATGAGTGTAGATTCATCTTGATTAACAAGCCGTCCGACACGCATAGTTTCTACTCAAGACCATGGCACACTACACCTGACCTGGCTTTTCATTCACCAGACCTGGAGTGGAACATTGCACGAATTGTTGGGAAACAACTTGGTGGCAGTGACCATCGGCCAGTCTTTATAACTGTAGAAAATGAGCTTGTAAGTGAAAGCAGCACTATCTGGAGGTGGAACTACAAGAAAGCAGACCGGACAATGTACAAGCAGTGCACCAGCATACTGGTTAGAAATCCGAACACTAAGAAAGACATAAATAAAGTAGTTTAAGAGTGTGGGAAATGCATACTACAGGCAGCACGAGAAACAGTACCAAGAGGCGCCAGTAAACTTTATAAACCCTACTGGAGTAGTGAACTGGAACAGTTGCATAATGATGTGAAAGTGCGTAGAAATCAAGCAGAGGCCAAGCCAAGCCAAGAGCACCACTATAAATACCAGCACACAAAAGCCAAATTTCAAAGGGCAAAGCTGCAGGCTAGACGGAAAAGCTGGCAGGAGAAAACAGAGTCACTGAACTTTGAAAGAGACAGAAGGAAGTTGTGGAAGTTAATAAAACAACTTAACGATGAGGACAAAGGGAGAAACTCAAAAATTGCACTACATAAAGACGAAAACATCTTAACAGGAAAGCAAGCAGCTGACCATTTTGCGGACTCATTCGCACAAGCTAACATTATAGAAATTAGTCCAGAGAAACAACAAGAGATTCAAGACAAATGGCAACATCCAGGACAGAATGAAATAGGAGGCACCTATAACAATCAGCGAACTGGAGCTAGCCAAATCAAAACTGAAATTGAGAAAGTCACCATTAGCTGATGGTATCTCCAATGAAATTATCAGGAACCTAGGAAGAGAGGCCAAAGCAAAGCTGTTGCAGATCTTCAATAACAGCTAGACCATTAGGCAGTGTTCCACAAGACTGGAGAGAAGCAATCATGATCAATCAATCATGTGCTATGCCGGAAAGCGTGGGCGGTCATGACTCGCCATTTCACTCGATCACCAGTGTCGTGGATCAGCTCAGTGTTCCTGTCTCGTCCATGCCATGTGGCCAAGCCATCCAGGTATTTTCCTCTCGGTCTTCCACTTGGTCTGTTCCCTTCGATCTTGCCAGTTGTCACTAAGTTCTCTTGGGGGGTACGGGGTGTCAGGCATTGGTAGCATCTTTGGTAAGGATGACTCTCATGTCCTTTTCAGGACCCATCCCCCACTGGTCCAAGCCTGACACCCAGCTCGTGCCTGTGGCTCCTAGTAGCTGTCAGCATGCGACAGCGGCCACCCCCCGGGCAACAGCTGTGAGAGGCTGGCTAAACCAGGCATGGGTATCCGATTTGGTGTCAAACCAAGAGGTAAACTAGGGTATGCCTACCCAGCATGTGAAGACAGGATTCGGCAGACTGCGCGGAAGAAATCATTCCTGATTCAACGGGCAAGACGGCGTTTACCTGCAAAGCGTTGTGGAACGTAATGAGCACGGCAAGACACGTAGAGCGCCCTGGTCATCCACTGCACCTGTACACGTCTCTAGTCATCTCGACTTGTCTTGCCACTGGACTCAGATGGACTCAGGCGAGAGAGTGAGGTCGACGAATTGCGCAACTCTTCCTCACTTTAATCCAAGTCATCGCGCAAGTCATTCTTCATCCAACGTCACATATCACCTTCAAGCCCTGTGGCGATGGGCGAGCGGCAAAGCGGCAGGCGTGGGTACGCTGGCAGCCGTAGTCGCAGACCTGCACACAGGCGGCTCAGGCCATATGGTCGTCTTCTACTGACCGGAGCAGCAGTGGAATTCGGCAGCCGCCTGAGCGACTGAGCAGCCCTCTATAGGAACACACGGCTCACCTCCATAGCATGAGGAAGGGGCTAGAAAAGGTGCCCTAAACATTGTCTACTTAATCACTACCTAACCAGCTAGCCGCGGTTGGTGGGTACCCTAACTGCGGTCGACATACAAAGAAAGATAAAACAAGCAAAGCTAAAAGAGTAAACCATATTCCCTTAACAATTGGAACTTGGAATGTACGCACCCTACTTGACAGAGACGGCGCGTCGGGTCCAGAGAGACGAACAGCACTGATTGGGAGAGAGCTGGGCAGGTACAACATCGACATTGCAGCCTTGAGAGAGACACGACTTGCAGAAGAAGGCCAAATCTGTGAAATAGGTGCCGGCTACACATTTTTCTGGAGTGGAAGGAAAAGCGAGGAAAAACGCCAATCCGGTGTGGGATTTGCCATTAAGTCGGCCCTGGTCGGCAAATTAGCTGGATTTCCAAAGGCTTTAAACGACAGGCTCATGACCATGAAGCTGCCCCTGCTGAATGGAAGGAAGCAAGCAACCATTGTGAGTGTCTACGCACCAACTATGACCAACGAAGATGATGTCAAGAACAAGTTCTATGAGGACCTGCACAATGCACAATGTATTAACATCTGTTCCCACAGGAGACAAACTTATACTCCTTGGGGATTTCAATGCCAGAGTAGGCACGGACACCACCTCTTGGAGTGGCATTATTGGAAAGCATGGAGTCGGAAATTGTAACAGCAATGGACTCCGCCTCCTTCAGACATGTGCCGAACATGATCATTATGAACATTATTACGAACACAATTTTTCGTCTCCCCATGAGAAATAGGACATCATGGATGCACCCTCGCTCGAAACACTGGCACCTCATTGACTATGTCATCGTCAGGAGGAGTGACAGACAAGACGTTCGAGTGACAAAATCCATGTGTGGTGCCGAATGTTGGACATACCATCGTCTCATTGTCTCGAAAATAAACATTCACATCAGGCCACCACGGCGTCCTCAAGGGGCAAAAATGCAAAAAAAAGCTAAATTTCACCCGCCTAAACAGCAAGAAAATGCAGCAGTCGTTTGAAAGTATGCTGGAAGACCGCCTCAAGCCCAATGCTGAAGCTAAACAGGATACAGAAACAGAATGGAGAGCCCTAAAGGACATAATTTACAACACTGCTATGGAAATCCTGGGTCCAGCCCCCCGAAAGCATAAAGACTGGTTTGATGAAAATTCCGAAGACATCAACCAATTGCTGGCCGAGAAACATCTTCTCCTCAAGGCACATTTGAATGACCCAAAGTCAACATAAAAAAAAGATGCTTTCAAGAACATTCAGAGAGTAGTGCAGCAGAAACTTCGGCACATGCGGGACTCCTGGCTGAGCAGCAAAGCTGATGAAATTCAGGGCTTTGCTGACAGACATGATATGAAAAACTTCTACGACTCACTGAAAGCGGTCTATGGTCCTTCATCATCAGGCATAGTTCCCCTCCTCAGTGCAGATGAGGGAACATTGATCACCGATAAGAAAGAAATCCTTCAACGCTGGGCAGAGCATTTCAGCAAAATCTTAAATGCAACTTCCTTCTTCGATGATGAAACCATCAACTGCCTTCCTCAAGTTCCCACCAATGAGACACTTAATGACCTGCCAACCATAGTGGAAGTAAACAAAGCCATCCAGCAACTCTCCAGCGGCAAGGCACCTGGTCCTGACTCCATCCCAGCAGAGATATACAAGGCAGGTGGGCCGGTCCTAACAGAGCAGCTTCACCAAGTCTTTACAAACATATGGATGAACGAGACCATGCCACAAGATTTCAAGGTCGCGTCAATAGTCCACCTTTACAAACGTAAAGGAAACCGCCAATCCTGTGACAACCGCCGAGGCATCTCCTTGCTTTCAATTGCAGGGAAGATACTCGCCAGAATTCTTCTCAATCGCCTCACAACCCATCTCGATCAAGGTCTTCTTCCTGAGAGTCAATGTGGCTTCAGAAAAGAACGTGGAACTGTTGACATGATTTTCGCTGCAAGGCAGCTGCAAGAGAAATGTCAGGAACAGAACTGCGAAATGTTCTCCACTTTCATTGACCTTGTCATGAAACCACGATAATCCCGATAGATGATGAAACAACAGAAACAGGCTATATTCGAACTTACAAATTGTTTGCAACTAGAGGCCACATCAAAAGTGCCGCTGGTCTACCATGATTCCGCGGAGACACGGGAAAAAAGAGTTTCCCCGTTGCCTTAAAGCAGACTCAAGATAAAAGGAGAAAACGCCGCCATGTTTTGGTTGCCACCTGTTGTTGACAGGAGAATGACGTCACGAGGTCAATCCCAGAATATATAAAAACAAGCTTGTTGTCGGGAGTGCACAATACAGTTAACCTAGGCTCAAGTGTTGACTAGCTCGGTGCTCGTAGTGAAAAGAATCCCGCATGTTTAATATCAGAATTGAGAATAAAACATGTGTACTTCATGTAAATTTGGAGATTCAATTCGGACTGTGAGCTAGGAAATAATAGGATATCTACACTTAGCATTTAAATGTTAATAATGTAGAATAGTAAAATTATAGTGAAGTCTTGAACTTTAACGTAGTGGTTGCTTTATAGTCAAGTATTAAAACAGTGACGGCGACAATAGACAGTCGCAGTGTTAAACTAACTAGTGTGAGATGTAAAATAGTTCTGCTAGTGTGAATAGTGTAGCCGGGTGATATTTGGAGAGATTAGGAATTGGTTGGGAGCTGGGGAAAGTGTCCAATGGTAGGATCTTTCAGTGGGCTGCCCACTGGAGTTCTGCACTCCGTTATTGATCTTTCCTTGTCTTAACCTGATTCATAATTAAGGGATGAGCCACTCTGATCCTTGACAGAGGTTACTTCACTGATAACTCTCTGAGCAAGGCAGTCGGCCTACATTCAGCTAGTAGGGATTAGTATCAGGCGGCCTTCACCAGATGTGGTCTCTTTTTCTAACAGGTTCCCCTACGTCTATGAGGAAGCTCTACACTGAGTTTGATGGTGGTCAACTCGCCTTAAGAAGAACATCCAACTAACATTCACCTTATTTTATAAGAGGAATAAATACCAAGAAAAAATTAAAATCAGCACTGTTTATGCTAGGCCTAGGATCCAGAGGGTCCATACGAAACTGGCTCAGTGGAGTAAGACATTAAACTATTCATTTACAAGAGGGATTTACCCAGGGTGGGTGATACTCTTTTCTTCACCACATATCACTGAACAATAGAGTCTAGAGAAAGACATTTTGACATGAAGTTTTCGTGGAATAAGTTAGTCTAGAGAAGAATCTTGAACATGAAGTTCTCGTGGAATAATTTAGTGCAGTGAAGAAGTACTTTACAGTTTGTGTGGTACAATCTATGAACATGGATTAGAACAAATGTGAGACCGGTGACATTGAAACCTAGTTTCTCTGTACGGTGATCCGTACTTATTTGAGTTATAGGGACCTTAGTCATTATAGTGAGTGACAGATCCAGGATTGGAGTTATACAATAACCATTCTTGGTGGATCATGCATCTAGTCGACCCAGTGGATCTCGGAGAAAGTCAACGTCTGGAAGAAGAGACGCATCACCGGGTGAGATGTACACGTACTAAGCTATCATGCTGTGGCGTACCCTTGCTGTGATGATAATCTGACTTGGCTCCTGATCTGCTGCTCTGAATCTACACACACTAGAATTCGACATACATTCTACACATCACACACACACACACTTCTCACACACATACTCTTTGCTTAATAAAGTATGTTGTATTTATTTGTAAAGCTAGAGTTGTGGAGTATGTTATGTTGGGGAGGAATGAGAGGGGGCATGATCCAGGGGTGAGCAAGAGTGAGAAGAAGGTGTCCTTGGGCTGAGGGAGTGTTGTGGACGGAGTCTGGTGGATATCTACAGAATAGTGATATTGAAACTGGGAAAAAAATGTGGGTGTCGATTCCCCTCACTCCAGGGACGACACTATAGAAGTAATATCTCTCAAGACACTAAAGCAAGAAGGGATAACTCACGACAGACCTTACCAAGGCTTTTGATCCAGTCAGCAGAGAAGGACTGTGGAAGATTATGGCAAAATATGGCTGTCCACGAAAGTTTGCCCAATAGTGCGGCTATTTCATGACCGCATGCAGGCAAGAGTACAGGAAAATGGTGAACTGTCTGAACCCTTTCCTGTCACCAATGGAGTGAAGCAAGGATGTGTCCTGGCACCAACACTGTTCAGCCTCATGTTTTCAGCCATGTTGATGAATGCCTTCGAGAACGACGACATTGGAATAGACATCAACTACCGTATGGATGGAAAGTTATTCAATCTCAGAAGGCTGAAAGCTAAAACCAAAATTAACAGTGACACCGCCAGAGAGCTCCTGTTTGCTGATGATTGCGCTCTATACGCCAACTCAGAGGCGGACATGCAACATAATGTTTCAGCTTTCTCACATGCCTGTGCCAACTTTGGGCTCAATATCAACTTGGAGAAGACTGTAGTTATGTACCAGCCAGCTCCAGGGAATAATCACACTGTGCCGAATATCAAAGTGAATGATCATAGACTAACTGTTGTGGACAAATTCACCTATCTTGGCAGCACCGTGTCACAAGCTGCCACAATCGATGACGAAGTGAATGCAAGAATCTCCAAGGCCAGTACGGCCTTTGGCAGACTGTACAAGAATGTATGGTACAGAACTGGAATAAGCCTGCAAACAAAGCTAAAAGTCTACAAAGCAGTTGTATTATCCACACTGCTATATGCTTGTGAAACCTGGACTGTTTATCAGCGACACGCTAGGAAATTAAACCACTTCCACAAGTCTGCCTAAGGAAGCTACTGAAGATTAAATGGCAAGACAAGATTCCAGACACTGAAGTCCTAGAAAGAGCATCCATGCCCAGTATCCACACTAACTGATGAAGAATCAGATTCGTTGGGCTGGTCACTTGACTCGCATGCCAGATTACAGGCTCCCTAAACGAATTTTTTACAGCGAACTGCGTTGTGGTAAACGCTCCCAAGGTGGCCAGAGGAAACGTTTTAAAGATACTCTGAAAATTTCACTGAATGCTTTTGGAATTCATCATGACACCTGGGAGGCTGCAGCCAAAGACCGAAATTCGTGGCGTGCATCATTGCGCAAAGGTGCAGTCATATGTGAGGCAACCAGGACTGCAAGAGCTGTGAAGAAAAGGCAGGACAGAAAAACCACCGCAGGAAATCGTTCGTCCAGAGACGTCAAGCATTCTTTGCCCACATTGTTAAAGAACATTTCGAGCCAAAATAGGCCTTATCAGCCATCTTAGAACCCACGGCTCCACACCTTCAACCCCACTGGATGAAATGAATGGTCATCATCATTCTTGATGGACAAACAACATAACAAGTTCTCCAATCCATTTCTTCTCATAACATGTCCAAAAAATGTTGACTGTCTACGTCTAATTTCTCTAATCAGTTTACGATGTTCATTTGTCTCCTGTAGTACTTGGTCATTGGTTTTTCTGTCTGTCCATGGTATTCTTGGCATTCTCCTCAGAAACCACATTTCTGCAGCCATCAGATGCTTTTCAGCTTGACTGCTCATTGTCCAAGTTTCACATCCATACAAAAGAACAGGCTCTATGTATCCCCTCAACACTCTTTTTCTATGATACCCCTCCTAAAATCAGGGAAAGATGTTCCATTGCCTCCAGCTACAGACCAATTAGCCTCACCAGCTGTCTCTGCAAAACACTGGAGTGCATCATCAATCACAGACTGCAGTGGTATATTGAAAGTAAAAACATCCTTGTGCCACAGCAGGCTGGCTTTAGGCGGTGTTACTATACGGAAGATCAGACAACCTACCTCTCTCAAGAAATTGAGGATGCATTCCAAGAGAAGAAGCTGGTATAGATCTAAAGAAAGCTTTTGACAAAGTCTGGAAAGAAAGTCTGATGAAGAAACTAAGAAACTGTAAAGTCAATGGAAGAATGTACAGTGCGCAACAGAAGAGCCCGAGTACAGATATACGGATTAAAAAGTAAGAAAGTACAACTGCGTCACGGTGTTCCCCAGGGCGGAATCTTGTCCCCCACGTTTTTTCTAATCTTCATCAATGGTCTTGTTGCTAATCTACAGCATGGAATTAAAGCGGCAATGTACGCTGATGACCTGGTTCTATGGATCACAAATGCACATGCAATAAGTGGCCACCAGATCGCTACAGAGAGCTGTAGATACATTTGTTGCATGGGCAAATAGATGGTGTGTCAGCATAAACACTGACAAGTGCAGAACCACTCTATTTACCCTTTTTCCAAAACAAAAGGCAGGGATCATCCAGATAAATGGAATATCCCTTAGAGAAGATAAAGAGCCAACATACCTTGGGGTAACATCTGATTGCAGGCTGACATGGAGAAAGCACATCAACAAAGCAGTAGCAAGAGCAAGAAGGAAAATAGTCATCCTGAGAAAACTAAGTGGAGCCAACACGGGGAGCCAGTGGGAAAATACTTAGCAAAGTTTTTCAACAGAGCATACGACCACACCTGGAATACGGGTCAACTGCGTGGCGTTCATCATCAAAAACCACACTGAAAGAGCAGAAAAAAACTCCGCAGAGAAACCACCGATCTGACCACAGTTAGTATCCTCCTGAAAACTATTCCAGAGCCAACCCCATGGAAAGATGAACATAGACTATCACTACAAATCCAGACAAAAGTGAGAGGAATATTTGACAAGGAAGACCAAAACAGTGTGCAGCGCAGAACAGCCATTCTCAACTTCCTTGATGCAGAATACCAACAGGACCTCTGGTTCCGAGTCTACACAGATGGATCAGTACAAAATGCTGTTCGAATTTGAGGAGGGGGGGGGGGGTGTATATAGAATACCCAAATAATACTAGGGACACGGCCAGAGTACCAGCAGGAAAATACTACCATAACTATGATGCTGAAATTAATTGAGGTAATCAAGATAGCAACAGAGAAATTACTAAATACCAGCAATGGTACACAACCTGTGGTGCTATTGACAGAAGCAATATCAATACTCGAGGCGCTCCTGTCTGGGAAATTGCCAGTACCTACGGACACTACTTTCTGAACTTAGCAGTCAGCATAAGGTCACCATACAGTGGATACCATCCCACTGTGGAGTACCCGGAAAAGACAGAGCTGATCGACTGGCTAAGGAAGGAGCAAATGAAAAAAAACCTCAGTCAGAAAGTCACCAAAACCTGCTCAAGACGACTACCATATTATGGACAGACCAGAACAAGTCATTATTCTGCGCCTAAGAACAGGGCAAACATATTACGCAACCACATATATACAAAATTCAACATTGGTGAAACAGCCATGTGCACATGTTGTTTAGCGTCGCAGACAGCAGAGCACATTCTCCAAGACTGCCCAAAATATAACATATCTAGGCAAACCTTCTGGCCTACGGAGACGACAGTGGAAGATAAACTCTTTGGACCACTGAGTGAACTAAAAAAGACAGTTAAATTCATACAAGAGATAACAGTGCAGTTATAGACATATTTCAAGCGAACGAAAGAAGAAGAAGAAGAATATGCCATGATGGCCATGAAGCGGATTCTTTACCTCTGAGGTATTGTCACAGCTTCAGTTGTAACACAATGAAGGAAGTATACTACGTCCGTATTCAGTTTAAGCTAGTACATTAGTGTAATCGCTACGGGGTTACGCTGATAATGTCATGATCCTGTCGGGTGAAGGTTCGACTATTGCATTCGTCGTTCGCTAAGTGAGGGAAAGACTGGCCACCGATTCTACCATGCATTTAGGCCTACATATTGTGATGGTCCTGGCACTTCTCAGATCCTTGCAGGTGGGCGGAGTCTGTGGCTTGGGGTAAAGTGACACTCGATTTCAGTTTCCCCCATAGCGGGATTCTGGGAAGCAGACCGGTTTGGGATGATTTCGATGGTATGAAACGTCCGATATTCAGAAAGTCATGGCGAACTACTGATCGTAAAATTACCTAATAAATCACAGACAATGAAAGATGGGGTGGATTGCACCGGAAGTTCAAGCGCTAGCGCTATTATTCTTTAGGCCACGTGGCCGCCTGTAAATGTGCTACTAGACATTATTGGCCGGTCTCCCTGGCCCAGGGGCTTAGCGTCTTTCTCCGTAATCCCATATACTCTCGTGAGTAACGTGACGTGCGCGAGAATCGGTAGCTGTTTTCACCACGTCGGTAACTTTACGGGGTATGTGAGCCGGTCGCTCAGAAAGCAATGGCAAACTACTGAGCGTAATCTTGCCATGCAATCAACAATCGGCAGAAAGATGCTGATGTTAACAGCGATGTCCTGTAAAGGATATGCCAACCACACAAAAAGACATTATTGGTTGGTACGTGTGGCGAAGGGGTTATGGACGCAGTTCGTAATCCCGCATACCGCGTTCGAAACACAGCTGCTTTGGTTTTTTATGACATGGTATGGGTGCCTGTCGTTCAGAAAGCAATGGCAAACTACTTAACGAAATCTTGCCAGGAATCACGAACAGCCAAAAATGCTGGGGTTGACTGCTACGTCCGAAAAGGATATGCAACTAACTAACGCGAGATACTGTTATTAAACACCGGCACGAGGTCAGCATGGCCGACTGGATAAGAACGCTAGCTCTTAAACATCCGGTGGGCTGATGCCGAGGTAAGGGGTTCATCCCTACATCGAACATTTGGGCTAAAATGTTAATTTCTCGCCCTTGACTTGGGGACGCAAATTACAAGTGCCTCTGAAGTCGGAGTGGTTCATGGCGAGGGACACTGGTAATAGGGAAAGCTAATCCACACGTAAAATTCAGTCCAGTGCTCCTAAAAGTAGTGTGTATGGACTACTCTTGAGTTGAAAGCGAGCGAGCGCAAACAACCAACAACACACACACACACTCACACACACATACACACACACACTCATACACACACTCACACCTATGCTGTGGTGAAGGTGTTTCGAACGCGATTCCCAATCGGCATAGGCATTTCGGGCAGAAACACAGCTACAGGCGATTTGGAAGCAAACCGCCTGGCGCTGACTTTCATCCAATGGTATGCGAGTCGGTATTTCAGAAAACAATGTCAAACTGCTGAACTTGCCTAGTGAATCACAAAGAGCCAAAACATGCCGGGGACAACGGCGTAGTCCTGCAAAGGACATGCAACCAGCCACAGAGACCGGTACTTTAACTGTAGCGTGAGATAATAGATCAGTTGGTATGTGAGACAAGACGTCAATGGATCAGACCCAGAACACAAATCTGTGGAGATGAATGAACGCCTATGCCGGTGGGCAGGGCACGTGATTGTGACGTGTGATAATAGGCTGGAACAGTGGACACGTATTGTGCCAGCGCCGTTTGAGTCATGTTATATCAACATTGACTTATAGTATTACACTGCTAGCATATCAAAATACAATAGTTCTGTATTACCATTTGAAGAGTTTAAGAGCACTGTGTTTATGATTGTCGTTTATGCTTTAGAGAAGCTGATTAGAGAAATTAGACGTAGACAGTCAAAATTTGTTGGACATGTTATGAGAAGAAAAGGATTGGAGAACTTGATGACAACTGGCAAGATGGAAGGAAACAGACCAAGAGGCAGACCGAGAGGAAAATACCTGGATGGCTTGGCCACATGGCATGGACGAGACAGGAACACTGAGCTGATCCACGACACTGGTGATCGAGTGAAATGGCGAGTCATGACCGCCCACGCTTTCCGGCATGGCACATGATTGATTGATTGATTATGCTTTAAAGAGAGCAATATGCTGAGCACACGTTTATACTTTGAAAACACAAACATGAGATTTGATTGATGCAGTGTACTCCAGTATCCGACTGAATGTGAATTATGAACAGTCTAAAAAGTGTATTTAATTAAATGGTGAAAGAGAAACGGAACACTCCGATAGGGAAGGACACCAATTTGCGTTGATTTTCACAATGGTATAAGAGTCAGCCGTTCAGAGAGTAATGTTAAATTCATCATCATCTAGTGCCTTACCGCCAACTGCATGTATCAATTGTTGTGTTGACACCCTTCGGTTCATGATAACACACGACTGTCATAATTTTCTCTCGATGTCTTCCTCTATCTTTCTTTACACAAATCTTTCCAGTTGTCATATGTTCTAGTTTTTGTCTTCTCATGTGGTCAAAAATGATGACTTCTAACAAATGGTCAAACGAGCTGCAAAATTACAAACATTTCTTCAACACTTATAGCTCACATTTATGTAAAATGCACAGAAACATACAAAGTAATTAAAATTATGAGAGATCGAGACAAGGCACATACAAATAGGGACCTCATTACATACTGCAGTCTAAGAAACAAACTGAATTTGCCATTTGTGCGAAAAAGGCAAGTCATTTTTGAAATTAGTAACACACACGGGAACGCATACATGCACGCGGGAACGCATGAACACATATGTGACGAAACGGATAAAGATCGACAGATCTCTTCATAATACCCCTTTGAAGGGAGTGCGATGCGTTGGTCTCCCTTGAATTAATATCAATTAATAGGGGATTCCCCATCGAAAAATAGTGCGGGGCGGAGCTATTCTAGTTATTTATAGAAATCTAGAATGTTCCCTCAAGTGCGTACGTGGTAGAGATCTCTAAGTTCACTAGTGCTACATGCAGCACGAGGTGGGGGAACTTATCGTGACTCTGGTTTTCTTCATGTATCATGAAAGTCACGCGGCCCGTGTAGGCGAGTGGAAGGCGCACTGACTTTGTCGTGAGCAGTCGCCCACCAAACCTCAGCGTAGACAGATCGCAGCCAACAGGCTGTTGTAAGTTTGATGTCAATATTCGCGGCCAGTGCGGACATCTACAGTCAAGGTTGTGATTCTTCAATCACAGGTTAGTTGAGTACTTATTCTATGATTTAATTGTTGTCGTAATGCCGTGCTGAGTTCCCGGAATGAATTAATTGCCATCGCAAAATTGAGTTGTCGCGTAGAGTTATCCGTTACAGTTGGCGGTTGCATTTTTAAGTAGGCTTTATCGATCAGCAATGTAATGTGTTACCTGACGGAACAAGCCGTGTTCCACCGCGAGTGGTGTGTAAATAAAATAGGCCGAACGATGTGCGTTACTGTGTGTAGCAGTTACGGGTTTGGTTTATTCATTACACAGGCAAGGCGACAGTTTGTCCGTCATGACATCAACATGCTAGACGCGGTAAATGATAAGGTAGAGCTTAGTATTAGAAATGTGTAATGTGCTTCGTGACATTAGAATGGTAACGTAATTGTTCTATCAGTGATGGTGATTTTTCGAGGAATCAAGGTGAAATCAGCAGGGGTGTATTTGCTGTGTGCAGATAGCAGTGTTATTCCGCGTAAGCCGAATGACGTTGCATCGGTAGGATAACAATTGATAAGAAGTATTCATGATACTATTGTTACTGCTTGTTGTCATGTCCGTACACAAGGATGACCGTGCGTGTTCCATCTTACGTTTGTCTAGGCAGCGGGAGGTAGGCCGGTAACCCCAACCCGATCGGTAATAGGTCCGACCCCATGCAATCGTGCATATCCGATGAATGAACATACCCGATCGAGAGTGATGCGGCACTCCGTAATTCGAGGCCGAGGTGTCTAGATAGATCGAGGTTTGAACCTAACCGTTTCTGTCTCTAATATTCTACTCTTCTGGAACCCTGACTCGGTTCATGGAGTACTTGGAGTACTGCCGTGAGGTAGTAGTTGGGAGGGGCATAACCCCCCCCCCCCCCAAAAAAAAGGTGGAGCCAGAGTTTGGTAGTGGAGTCTGGAGGTTTGCTACATTGGATGACGTGACTTAAGTCGTCACGGGACAAGGTACACGAGACCCACAGTAGCTGTGGGAAAGTGTAGTGGTGGATGGCCACCACAGCTGTGCTCGACCGGCACAGGTATGTCTGACCTGAAAGATAGTCAGTGAATACAAGGGCAACTCAGGATCGGGGGCAGGGATCCCAGACCTGACACTATGGCTGTGATATGATTTTGTTATTTAAGTGTAACAAGTCCTGAGTTCTCCTTAGTTAATGCTATAGTAATGAATTATCAGGAGTATAATTCATTATGGACATATAGTTATTAATGTGTGTAATTCATCAGTCCATGGGTGAAGGGATTGATGAATTGATGAGTCTGTCAGGAAGGAGATGTCCGGCTGGACACCTTCTCGATACAGTAATCCCTACACTGAAAGGAAAGTAAGTGTATATGTTGATTGATGATGGGAGATGAAACCGGATTGGACTGGCACCAGGCGAAGGATGCTTGACAGAGTCATACAGTCGACTCTGGTGCTAGGGGTTATATGTAGCCCAGAAGTGTTACTTGACTGAACAGGTGTGCTATTGCTTTTCCTACCATCATTATGCCTATATATTATAGTGACTAGGTAGATCTATGATGTGATGATTTCATACTCATGTGGGTAGACATGAGGAATGTCTGAGAGGCAGGTGACAGGGTGGAGATGCTGGTAGTCTTTGTTGTAGTTGAGTACTCACACCAACCTCTCCGTGTTTCAGGATCTGTTATTACTATACAGAAGAAGATTCAAGAGCTGCACCATGAGCTCTATGGGCCCACTCATTCCAGTGCCTATCCAGAAGTTGATTGAGGCTATACTGGGAATGGTTGTCTGAGTCTGCGAGATCAATGTTGGAAGGAGCTGAGTGCTGAATAAGTCGGTAGGTCTAGGTTAGGACCTCCGTCAAGAGTCCGACGAGTGTCATCCGATCCTGAGAGGATCCAACACTGAAACGTCTGGTGATTCAAGCCAGTGAAGCACTGGTGACATTCAGTCTCTGTGTAAACCTTGGTAATTGCAAGGTAGTGACCTTTCAAGTTGAGCGAGGTGATCATTGTTACCGGTCACCATGACCTGTTATATGCTTCTGGCCCGGCTGGGTTATGGGACACCATGTATCAGTTGATGCTTACATAGTGTTTTTACATTGGTTACCTTTATGAAGCCAACATGTGGTCCAGTGAACTAGGACATTGATTACAACATTGGTGGAAACACCTGAGTGACATGGTTGTGAAGGTAGGGAGTTACCTCATGCCAACGTTATGAACTGTTGACAATGTTTGTGACGGTAGGGAGCTACCTCATGCCAACGTGATGAACTGTTGACAGTGTGTGCTAGGTTGTGATTACTACCCATGGATCAGGGTAGGTACATAATACTGTGTGAAGATCTATTGTCCAAGGACATGGAACTAAGGTGAAGTGTTTAGTCACCTGATAGACTTTACCAGTGACATTGTGTGTTCGTGTGGAGCAACCGCTTATTGTGTAGGTGACATATCAGTGTGTGGGTCACTTATGAGATAGAAGAGTTACCTGGCTCTTGTGTATTTTGAGACGGCGCTACATGTATTTTTTTTCTGCAAGTGGAAGACCGCTAATGTTATAGGGTCGGCCCAGACTTCATCAAGAGTGTGACGAGGGAAATAGTACGACAGCAAGGAAGGATCCTTGTTCATCAGTGCAGTGTCCGTCAGGCAGTGGTACGGCGCTTGATCAGCCCTTGCTTGGTTCTCTGGGTGAAGAGGGAACTTTGGAGAGGCAGCAGACCTTGGAGTTCCAGTCCACTGGAGGAGCCTGGGTGAGTCGCTACCACGACTGGACAACCGCACGAGCTATCGTCCGCCTCCATGATGAATACTCATCTGCGTCTTTGATCTTGTACATAGTTCTTCTAGTCTGGCTTTCAGCCATCCTTCTCTGTGTTGTGGTTGACGTAGTTCAGAATTAAATTTTTCTTGTTCTCTTAGCTATGACTTTGTGCAATGATATGACTGGTGTCTGGTCCGAGCCCCCTTGGGGTTTGGAACCCTAGGTGAGGGAGGGGAGGATAAGCTGTCCCGGCTTGTGTGGGGCCTGGTAGATGTAGAGGGCTATTGAGGTGGTTGGAGCAAAGGCAGGGGATAGTATCTATCGTGGCAAACCAGTCCAAGCCCCGGCGGTCTTGTCACAAGATAGAGTGGGGGCCCGTCCGGGATCTTCTCTTTGTTCTGACATCTCGTAGGAATAGGTTATAGTGTCATCTGTCCTATACCTATTATCTACTTGACGAGTAGGGCTACTGAAACCTTTCTCTTCGACGTGGACAGACATTTAGTTAAGTTCGTATAGATACATAGTTACAGTGTTGGTTGGAGTACAGTTAGCATTGTGATTGGGTATTGCATATCTATACTGATACTAAGTTACCCTAAGCATGGCTACTCGTACTTTAGATTTAGCTAAGGTGCGGGCATCTGCAACTGAGATGGGATTGGAAGGTGAAGAGTTTAAAGCCTATGTACTGGAAGTAGAGAGAGACTTCAGAGCAGAAGAGAGGGAGAGAAGAAAGTCAGAAATTGAGCTGGAAGCTCGAAAGGTAGCACTTGAAGAGCAAAAGTTGGTGGCAGACCAACAGGCACAAAAACTGGCAGCTGACATAGAGTCTAAGAAATTAGATGCTAGGAAGTTGGAAATGGAACATGAGTTCCGTATGAAGCAACTTGAGGTAGAGGCTAAATCGGTTGGTGAGTCTGAGGGAGCAGTAGGTGGAGTAGCTTTACCTAGCTCATCAGTAGCCAGCAGACCAGCTTACCATGCTATGAAATGGCCGTTTCCACCATTTGAACCGGACCAAGAGAAGATAGATCAATTCTTAGAGAAGTTCGAGGCAATGTGTAAAGCTATGGGTTTAGAGCCTGAGCGTTGGAATCTTAAGCTTTCACAAGGACTCCGTGGCACCGCGTACGAAGTGTATGCGCGTCTTCCCCCAGGGATGGAAAATGATTATCCAACCCTGAAATCGGCTCTTTTGAAAAGATTCGAAATGACAGCCCATGCTTACAGGCGGAGGTTCAGAACTTCCAAGAGAGAACCAGGTGAGATGTTCTCGGCCTATAGTGTGAGGTTGAACTCATACCTGTTGAAGTGGATGGCATTGGCCAATTTCAAAGAGGATTATGAGAGTCTGAGAGAGTTGATGGTGGTGGATCAAATGAAAATGCAGATGTCCAAGCCTTTAAGGAATTTCTTAGGGGAAAATGGGGCGGAAAGGCTAGACATAGTAAATAAGTTAGCTGAAAGGTATGTGGAAGTCTATGGTGAGACTGGGGATTCCAGTCAGACTGATTCACAGAAAAGGCAGAAGGGGCTTGATCAGAAGCCCAAGACCAAGGGTCCCAAAGAATCATCCAATGTAGCAGATCCTGTGGTAAAAGACTCTGGTAAGAAACCCGAGAAGCAAAGCCCTCCCGCCTCCCCAAAACGGAAGTGGAGTAAGAGGTGGTGTAAGCAGTGTAAGTCTCCTTCCCATAATACTGTAGATTGTCTGAGGAAGCCAAAGGACTTGCACTTTGCGTGTCTCGCCTCTACTAGAGGTAGACCTAGCGAGACCACACCTAAGGGTCGGGAGAAACCAAAGTCTGAGAAATCACCTGTGATCGAAACGATAGAGGTGAATGGGAAGCAGGTGGAATGTCTATACGATACAGGATTGCAGTTTGAAGCTGTAATCTCATCCCACCTTGTGAGCCCAGGGCAGCTCACCGGCGAGACAAGAGAATTTCAGCTGGCCATGAGGAGCTCCGTAGCTATGGACTTGCCGATTGCTCGGATTGACATTCGGTGCAGGTACGTTACGGGTAGCATCCAGGCGGCTGTGCTGCCTGATCCTATTTACCCTTTGATCCTCGGTCGTCCGCATGTATTCCTGGGGGACCCCAGGGAACATTGTCTAGTGAGCGCTAGGCAGGCCAGGGCTAAGGATGGAGAAAGGCAGTGTGGTAAGGAAATAGACCATTCTCTTGCGAGGTTAGTGAGCAGTGCTCAAAGTGGGGACCAGACTTTGCGTCCTTACTTACTGGAGGTGTCCCAAAGTTCTGTCCCGCCAACTCCGGGTCAGTTCTATGTAGAAAACCGGTTGCTTTATCGTAGAGCCGGGCAAGGGGATAGCCAGTACGGTCAGATGGTAGTCCCTACTGACTACAGATCCCGCTTGATACATAGAGTGCATACCTTATCCTTAACCGGACATAAGGATGTGGGGACAACAGTCCAGTGTCTTTCCAGCCACTACCACTGGCCTGGAATGACAGGCGACGTGCGGAGATATATCCGGTCGTGCCCAACGTGTTGTCTGGCAGCACCAAAGCACAAGACCAAAAACGGTTTATCTCTACAGATTGGAGATAGGGTTCTCGCGCTTCTCCCAATCGAGGGGGCGGAATTCGAACTCGGATGGCAGGGCCCTTTTCCTGTGGAGCGGATAATGTCCCGATCCACGTATGAGGTGAAGGTCCGCGGGGAATTGCGTAAGTTCCATTGTACTCTCCTTCAGAATTTGGAGAGGTCCGAGGTAGTTTCTCCACAAGATAGTGCGACTACCATCGCGCTAGAGTCGGTTCTGGGTCCAGACGAGGGCGAGGAAGACTCAGTCCTACGCAGTACATCCTGTGGGGAGGGTCTGCGGTCTCCTGAGCGTTCAACCGTGGATAGGGCGAACGGGCTCCGTCGGGAAGAGGCCCATGGTGTTAAGCACACTGGGAATCGAGGTCGGACAGGCGAAGTCACATCTGGCACGACGGGATCGTCGGGTGACTCGATACGCCGACAGGCTCACTGTCCTTACTCACGGGAGAGAAGGCAGGAGCAAGGGTACTCCAGACGAACCTGGAGTAAGCGACCATTCATTTCGGTCGACATCCGCGAACAGTCCACGAAGGTGATGCCTAGTCGGGATAGGAAATATCCTATTGTCGGAAGGGACGAACGAACCTTCAGTAAAGTAACCGATGGCCTGCAACAGGTGGATGCGGAACAGTCCAGTGTAGACCGATCCTGTAAGCCAATCACCAGGCCGTTACGTTTCGGGCCTAATCGCTGGAGATAACGTATGTTGGAGGCGGTGGTTGGTGATCCAGCATCCATACCATTCTGGTGAATCTCCCCAGGGAAAGTGAACGTTATGGAACGTCTTTTCCTGGAAATCCAATCTCGATAGAGTAGAGGTTCAGAGTTCAGACCGATCTTTGTCTAGTGAGTTCGACCGGGTCGACCATCTTAAGTGGGGGCCTATGTGACGAAACGGATAAAGATCGACAGATCTCTTCATAATACCCCTTTGAAGGGAGTGCGATGCGTTGGTCTCCCTTGAATTAATATCAATTAATAGGGGATTCCCCATCGAAAAATAGTGCGGGGCGGAGCTATTCTAGTTATTTATAGAAATCTAGAATGTTCCCTCAAGTGCGTACGTGGTAGAGATCTCTAAGTTCACTAGTGCTACATGCAGCACGAGGTGGGGGAACTTATCGTGACTCTGGTTTTCTTCATGTATCATGAAAGTCACGCGGCCCGTGTAGGCGAGTGGAAGGCGCACTGACTTTGTCGTGAGCAGTCGCCCACCAAACCTCAGCGTAGACAGATCGCAGCCAACAGGCTGTTGTAAGTTTGATGTCAATATTCGCGGCCAGTGCGGACATCTACAGTCAAGGTTGTGATTCTTCAATCACAGGTTAGTTGAGTACTTATTCTATGATTTAATTGTTGTCGTAATGCCGTGCTGAGTTCCCGGAATGAATTAATTGCCATCGCAAAATTGAGTTGTCGCGTAGAGTTATCCGTTACAGTTGGCGGTTGCATTTTTAAGTAGGCTTTATCGATCAGCAATGTAATGTGTTACCTGACGGAACAAGCCGTGTTCCACCGCGAGTGGTGTGTAAATAAAATAGGCCGAACGATGTGCGTTACTGTGTGTAGCAGTTACGGGTTTGGTTTATTCATTACACAGGCAAGGCGACAGTTTGTCCGTCATGACATCAACATGCTAGACGCGGTAAATGATAAGGTAGAGCTTAGTATTAGAAATGTGTAATGTGCTTCGTGACATTAGAATGGTAACGTAATTGTTCTATCAGTGATGGTGATTTTTCGAGGAATCAAGGTGAAATCAGCAGGGGTGTATTTGCTGTGTGCAGATAGCAGTGTTATTCCGCGTAAGCCGAATGACGTTGCATCGGTAGGATAACAATTGATAAGAAGTATTCATGATACTATTGTTACTGCTTGTTGTCATGTCCGTACACAAGGATGACCGTGCGTGTTCCATCTTACGTTTGTCTAGGCAGCGGGAGGTAGGCCGGTAACCCCAACCCGATCGGTAATAGGTCCGACCCCATGCAATCGTGCATATCCGATGAATGAACATACCCGATCGAGAGTGATGCGGCACTCCGTAATTCGAGGCCGAGGTGTCTAGATAGATCGAGGTTTGAACCTAACCGTTTCTGTCTCTAATATTCTACTCTTCTGGAACCCTGACTCGGTTCATGGAGTACTTGGAGTACTGCCGTGAGGTAGTAGTTGGGAGGGGCATAACCCCCCCCCCCCCCCCCAAAAAAAAAAAAAGGTGGAGCCAGAGTTTGGTAGTGGAGTCTGGAGGTTTGCTACATTGGATGACGTGACTTAAGTCGTCACGGGACAAGGTACACGAGACCCACAGTAGCTGTGGGAAAGTGTAGTGGTGGATGGCCACCACAGCTGTGCTCGACCGGCACAGGTATGACTGACCTGAAAGATAGTCAGTGAATACAAGGGCAACTCAGGATCGGGGGCAGGGATCCCAGACCTGACACTATGGCTGTGATATGATTTTGTTATTTAAGTGTAACAAGTCCTGAGTTCTCCTTAGTTAATGCTATAGTAATGAATTATCAGGAGTATAATTCATTATGGACATATAGTTATTAATGTGTGTAATTCATCAGTCCATGGGTGAAGGGATTGATGAATTGATGAGTCTGTCAGGAAGGAGATGTCCGGCTGGACACCTTCTCGATACAGTAATCCCTACACTGAAAGGAAAGTAAGTGTATATGTTGATTGATGATGGGAGATGAAACCGGATTGGACTGGCACCAGGCGAAGGATGCTTGACAGAGTCATACAGTCGACTCTGGTGCTAGGGGTTATATGTAGCCCAGAAGTGTTACTTGACTGAACAGGTGTGCTATTGCTTTTTCTACCATCATTATGCCTATATATTATAGTGACTAGGTAGATCTATGATGTGATGATTTCATACTCATGTGGGTAGACATGAGGAATGTCTGAGAGGCAGGTGACAGGGTGGAGATGCTGGTAGTCTTTGTTGTAGTTGAGTACTCACACCAACCTCTCCGTGTTTCAGGATCTGTTATTACTATACAGAAGAAGATTCAAGAGCTGCACCATGAGCTCTATGGGCCCACTCATTCCAGTGCCTATCCAGAAGTTGATTGAGGCTATACTGGGAATGGTTGTCTGAGTCTGCGAGATCAATGTTGGAAGGAGCTGAGTGCTGAATAAGTCGGTAGGTCTAGGTTAGGACCTCCGTCAAGAGTCCGACGAGTGTCATCCGATCCTGAGAGGATCCAACACTGAAACGTCTGGTGATTCAAGCCAGTGAAGCACTGGTGACATTCAGTCTCTGTGTAAACCTTGGTAATTGCAAGGTAGTGACCTTTCAAGTTGAGCGAGGTGATCATTGTTACCGGTCACCATGACCTGTTATATGCTTCTGGCCCGGCTGGGTTATGGGACACCATGTATCAGTTGATGCTTACATAGTGTTTTTACATTGGTTACCTTTATGAAGCCAACATGTGGTCCAGTGAACTAGGACATTGATTACAACATTGGTGGAAACACCTGAGTGACATGGTTGTGAAGGTAGGGAGTTACCTCATGCCAACGTTATGAACTGTTGACAATGTTTGTGACGGTAGGGAGCTACCTCATGCCAACGTGATGAACTGTTGACAGTGTGTGCTAGGTTGTGATTACTACCCATGGATCAGGGTAGGTACATAATACTGTGTGAAGATCTATTGTCCAAGGACATGGAACTAAGGTGAAGTGTTTAGTCACCTGATAGACTTTACCAGTGACATTGTGTGTTCGTGTGGAGCAACCGCTTATTGTGTAGGTGACATATCAGTGTGTGGGTCACTTATGAGATAGAAGAGTGACCTGGCTCTTGTGTATTTTGAGACGGCGCTACATGTATTTTTTTTCTGCAAGTGGAAGACCGCTAATGTTATAGGGTCGGCCCAGACTTCATCAAGAGTGTGACGAGGGAAATAGTACGACAGCAAGGAAGGATCCTTGTTCATCAGTGCAGTGTCCGTCAGGCAGTGGTACGGCGCTTGATCAGCCCTTGCTTGGTTCTCTGGGTGAAGAGGGAACTTTGGAGAGGCAGCAGACCTTGGAGTTCCAGTCCACTGGAGGAGCCTGGGTGAGTCGCTACCACGACTGGACAACCGCACGAGCTATCGTCCGCCTCCATGATGAATACTCATCTGCGTCTTTGATCTTGTACATAGTTCTTCTAGTCTGGCTTTCAGCCATCCTTCTCTGTGTTGTGGTTGACGTAGTTCAGAATTAAATTTTTCTTGTTCTCTTAGCTATGACTTTGTGCAATGATATGACTGGTGTCTGGTCCGAGCCCCCTTGGGGTTTGGAACCCTAGGTGAGGGAGGGGAGGATAAGCTGTCCCGGCTTGTGTGGGGCCTGGTAGATGTAGAGGGCTATTGAGGTGGTTGGAGCAAAGGCAGGGGATAGTATCTATCGTGGCAAACCAGTCCAAGCCCCGGCGGTCTTGTCACACATAAACAATGACACACATAAACAATGAAAATATATGGGTGACAGTCAACACTTTGGCAAATAAACACAAGTCCACATGAAATCATTTCACAAGGGATGAATTCAGCATTTTCTTTCAAACATACATTTCTCAGATGAAGACAATAATGTCACATTTTCCTTACGGCATGTTTTGCAGACTAAATGCTCCAGAAACATTCTGTCCGATATATCCTTAATGAGGATTATTGAATTATTTGCTGATCTCAATAATCTAAAATAAAATTAAAACATAAATACAATTTCGATGCAGTAGATAGATTCTACAGTGTATAGACTCTAGAGTGGATAGACTTCACAGCGGATAGACTCTACAGTGGATACACTCTTCAGTGGATAGACTCTACAGTGTATTGACTCTACAGTGGATAGAATTTACAGTGGATAGACTCTACAGTGTATTGACTCTACAGTGGATAGAATTTACAGTGGATAGACTCTACAGTGGATAGAATTTACAGTGGATAGACTCTACAGTGTATTGACTCTACAGTGGATAGAATTTACAGTGGATAGACTCTACAGTGGATAGACTCTTCAGTGGATAGACTCTACAGTGTATTGACTCTACAGTGGATAGAATTTACAGCGGATAGACTCTACAGTGGATACACTCTTCAGTGGATAGACTCTACAGTGTATTGACTCTACAGTGGATACACTCTTCAGTGGATAGACTCTACAGTGTATTGACTCCACGGTAGATAGACTCTACAGTAGATAGACTCTACAGTGGATAGACTCTACAGTGGATAGAATTTACAGTGGATAGACGCTACTATGTATATAATATACAGTGAATATACTATCTGCTCTGAAATTTGAGTTTTTCAAACACAAAGCATACAGTCCAGACTTAGCACCATCGGACTTTCAATTGTTAGGACCATTGAAGGAATGTTTGCGGGGTCAGAGGTTTGCATATGGCTGCGAGGTGATGAAGGCGGTACAAAATTGGTTTAAGAGAACACTCAGAAACTTTTTCCTAGAAGGCATCAACAAGCTAATGGCCAGATGGACCAAGTGTGTTGTCAGGCAGATGGACTATGTTGAGAAATAATACACACAGTTTCTGGTGATTCGGAATACTCTAAAAAGTTATTTGTAAAATTCCGTTGACTTAATTAATGAGTTCCCCTCGTACACATACAGACATTCCCCCCCCCCCCCCCCCCCTATGCATACTCATGCTACTATCCACAGGCACACACCCACACATAGTAAACACACACACACTTACTCACACATACGCACACACACACACATACAGACACACGCACTTGCGCTCTCGCACACACACATAAACATTCACGGGTCGTGTGAAGAAGTGACAGCCAGCTGCATGAGACCAGTCTGAAAGTCTTTCGCCTGAACGCGCAGATGATGATTGCCATGGCTAATCAAATTCAGCCATAACGCCACTGACGTCGGTAGCAACTACTGGACACCTGGCTTTTGCGGGCGTTGAAACAGAAAATATTCGTAAATTATTCACATTCACAAGGTGGGATGTCGAGGCTCGTATTCAGGATGGCCACATCAGGCACGCAACAATGAGTTCAGAGCAGGATTTAAAGATATATCATCATTCGCTGCCTAAAAAATTAGATTAAATTAATATGGTCTTGAACTTTTGAAGAAGACTGGTCATTAAATGAATCAGTGCCGAAGAATATTATATCGCTAAATTTGACCTCTCATTTAGACAGAGGGATGATACATCGCCATACAAGGGTCACTGTATTATTTGTTTTGCTTCGTAGTATCTTCCGCAATTTTAATGCTCAGTGAACGGAAATTACCTGATAATACTTGTTTACTTCATTGTCACTGTTCTGTCCTAACTTACATTTTTGTTTGGCACTGAATCAGCTAAGAAACACTAATGAAGAAATGACCAAGTCTTACCCCCCCCCCCCCACCCCCCCCCCCCCCCAAAAAAAAATAAACAAATGAAAATCGTAAACTGATTAGAGAAATTAGACTAAACAGTCAACATTTTTTGGTCACGTTTTGAGATGGAATAAGTTGGAGAACTTGGTGACAATTGGCAAGATCGAGGGGAAGAGAACATGGGGGAAGGCAGAGAAGTAAATACCCGGGATGGCTTGGTAGTGTGGCATGGTCGAGACAGGAACACTGAGCTGATTCACGACTCTGGTGATCGAGTGAGGTGACGAAACATGACCGCCCTCGCTAATCGGCATGGCACAAGATGATTATGAGTGGGGAAAATGAAACATTCTGCATATGTAAAGAGACATGCATGTCTAGAAAAGATAATTATAGAAGGAAGTCCACCTGGGAGGAAGAGTAGAGGAAGATTACAACATAGATGGATTCAAGATAAAGAAAAAAAAAACGCGTAACAATTTTCGTATAGATAGCAATGAAAAAGTGGCGGGATAGGGGTACCCAATATCAAACGAGAACTAAGGCGTCTCCTTCCCCCTATAGTCTATGGGACATTCGTTGGCAGTACCCGTTTAGACCACCCCTCCCCCCCCCCCCACACACACAACCGATCAGGATTACGTGAAGCCATGCGTGAAGTTGGTGGATGAAGTTGAAGAGCAGTAGACAGATAGTTGTAGGTCAGGGTCTCCAATTTCACGACGGTAGTGTCGTAATAAGTGTCGTCCCTGGGGTGAGGGGAATCAACATCCACATTCTTTTAACTCCATATCATTATCTTGAGGATCTCCTGGATCTCTGTCCACAAAACCCCATCAGTCTTTGGATCTCTCTCTCTCTCTCTCTCTCTCTCTCTCTCTCTCTCTCTCTCTCTCTCTCTCTCTCTCTCTCTCTCTCTCTCTCTCCTTCTTCTTACCACTGGACCATGCCCCCTCTCATTCTTTTCCAAAACATACTACACAACTCTAGCTTCTAACAAAATGACAAATTAATTTAATAAAGAAAAGTGTCAGGTATGTGCAAAGTGTATGTGTAGAATGTCTATCGTATAATCTAGGGTGTATGCAGAATCAGACCGAACAGCTCAGGATCAAAGTCTGTTTTCATCACAGTACCGGCCACACAACAGCACCATAGATCAAGTACAGAAGGACCTTACCAAACGATGCGTCTCTCCGGCCAGGTGTCGACTTCCTCCAGTGGCTCTTGGATAGTCCGGATGCCTGGTCACCAATGGTGGATGTAGTCCAATACTGACCATGAATCAGACACACACAGTGTAACTAATATGTCACTAAAAGTTCCGTGATCTGATAACCCTTGTACAATAAAATAAATGTTTACTGTCACTTTGAAACAAAATGTTAATTGTTAATTTCTCACAGGAATTCATCATTTGGAAAACACAATGTTAATTGTTAATTTCTCACAGGAATTCACCATTTGGAAAACGCAATGTTAATTGTTAATTTCTCTATATAAATACTATTGTCCCTGTTACTGGTGGTATTGTAAGTATTTTCACTCTAATATGATGAGAACTACCACGGAGGAATCACTCTTAGATGATCGTCGGTTCCTGCTCAGCAGAGGCCAGGTTCTTGCAGACCCTCTGGGTTATGGGCCCAGTGCAAAGGCCGCTGAGTAAAAACTGCCTTCAATGATCGAGCCATAATCTTCTTCGATGACTTGTCTGCTAGCTTTTTTTGGAAAACATAGTAGAACCTGTTGAAGAGAGAACACCCGGTGAGAGCAACCCGATTCCGACCTTCATTAGGTGAGTGTAGGCCGACGGCCGCACTCAGATATTTAACAGAGAACTAAACTCTGGCATAAGGCAGAAGAGCTCATCACATCGGTCTGAGTCATGGTAAGACAAAGAAAGACTAAAGGAAAAGCGCAGATATCCAGTAGATACCCTACTGGAAGATCCAACCATTTGACATTTCCCTTACACCCCCCCCCCCAACATCCCCAATCTCCCCGAATATCGTCACTCTACCTTGTTCTTAACTCACTGAGTTAATTGATATCTCACACTAGCTAGTTTAAGCAACTCGATAGCCTACTGCTGCCGACGCTCCTATAATAAGTTCTCACAACGCACATTACTACGCTCGACTCCTAAGAATCATCTAATTTGGGTCTATTTAATTAAATACCATATATTTATTCCCGTCTGAAATCGAGACCACTAGATCACACAATGGACAAATGTCCGCCGATGTAAATCAACATAAGACAGCGTGGTCTCTTTCCATAATCAGAACAGGAACATCAAACACGTCCTTGTTGCCTCACAACATTTGGTCGACTCCCGCCAAAGGTGCTTGTCCAGACTGTTGTAAAACTGTGTCTGAATGACGTCACAAATCTGACTAGACACTAGGCGTCCAGGAACTATTTTTTTTCTCTCCTTTTCCGACTCGATGTAAACAACCGGCCGGCTGTCCCGCTTTGATCTGGGGAATTGTTGCCGGTACTCCAAAAAGTCTTGCCGGCTTGTGAGCTGGAGCAATCTTTCCTCCATAACAAAAGATCTTGCCGACTCTCATCAGGACATTCTGTCCCCAACATCAAAGAATGGCGGCTGCCTATAGACGAATGGCGCGACAGTCTTTCATCGATCGACAACTCCAAGAATTCCGCGACAGGTAGGCAGATGAGCTTATTGGAGACAATGGCTAAGCCCTCGATCAGTATGGTCACTGCTAAGAAAGAAAACAATGGCAAACTACTTTCTTTACATATGTTTCATAAGTTAGAAGAGAATCCCCAACATCAAAGAATGGCGGCTGTCTGTAGACGAATGGCGCGACAGTCTTTCATCGATCGACAACTCCAAGAATTCCGCGACAGGTAGGCAGGTGATCTTATTGGAGACAATGGCTAAGCCCTCGATCAGTATGGTCACTGCTAAGAAAGAAAACAATGGCAAACTACTTTCTTTTCATATGTTTCATAAGTTAGAAGAGAATAAGATAAACGGCCTAAATGGGTGCCCCACAGGAGCAGCCTCGCCCGGTAGGGGTAGTCATGTGCACCTGTTGACTTCAGACCGTCAGCAATCGACTGAGTGCAAACTATTAACAACATATAATATGGGCACCTGGAACGTTAGAACTATGAGTGGGGATGGAAAATTGGATATAATCAAGCAAGGAATAAGAAGAATGAATATTAATATTTTAGGTATATGTGAGACCAGATGGAAAGGAATGGGTATGATAACAACCGAGGAATATAACATTCTCCATCCTAGTGGAGAGAGAAAAAAAAAACAACGAGGTGTAGCACTTATAATGGATCTGAAGAGATAAAAATCTATCAAATAAATAATATTGGACTGTCAGACAGAATATTACAGGTAAAGTTAAGTGATAGACTTTTTGATCTCAACACCATAAAACGTTATGCACCAATAACAGACAGCAGTAATGACAGCATCGATGAATTTTATAGATATTTGAAGATTGTCTTCAGGAAATGCAAGTATTCAGAATTAAATATAATAATTGGTGACTTTAATGCTCAAGCTGGAAATCAACAAGACGGGTATACAATAGGCAGATATGGACTTTGGAAACAGAATGAAAGAGGTCGCAGACATGTGCAGTGGGCAAAAAAGCATGATATAATTATTGGAAACACCTAATATCAACAACATACAAAGAGATTATGGACATGAAGGAGTCCTGACAATAAAATCATAAACCAGATTGATTACATCCTCATCAAAAGAAGATTTCGAAATGCCTTAAAAGTCGCAAAAACTATACCAAGTGCAGACTGCTACAGCGACCATAGATTAATCATAAGCAATATACGTATAACATTAAAGAATGTCAAATATACACCAAAAATTACACAATTTGATCTACGTGCACTGAAGAGTGAGAAGATAAAAGATAAGTTAAACGTAGAGGTAAAGAACACATTTGATACATTGTCTGATCTGGAATTTATATTTCATGATGTCAGTGAACAATGGGAAATATTGAAGAACAAGTCTACAGAAACAGTTAAGACCAGGGATGGAGTTATTGCCTCTCCATAGCACAAAGCCTGGGCTAAAATATAGAGATCATGTGTTGCCCATGCAGCATGATCCCTCTCTCGGCCTGCCTAGTTCACTCCAGAGGAAAGGTAACACCCCTACATCTGGAACAAGACAAGCTGCAGAAGCTGCCGGATCAGCAAAGCAATGCTCTAACTGTCCGCCTGTCGGAGCTTCGATCCTAGACCAGTCGCCAACCAAGGCTTAGGGCCTGGTCTGCCCTGCCATGACAATTTTGTCTTTAGCTTGCATTTCTTCGCACCAGGGTAAGGCTTGTACCCTCCAAATTGCGCTCTTCCGCCCGAAGCCGTTGGCACAATGTGGGGTGTCGGGTTTGGTAAGCGCCGCCCAACGTTCGGCGCTAACAGAAACCAGGTAGTACCGTCTACTGTTATACGGTAGCTCAGTCATATCTGACTAAGACCTGACCTGAAACAACTATCCCAAAAATGAAGATGATGGTTCGTAAGAAATACACGACGGAAGACATTTTAAAACTAATGGAAATAAGAAGAAATTAAAAAAAAAAAAAATAACCATGACAAATATGAAGAGATTTAGGGGAAAATTAGGAAATTGTGCAAAGAGGCAAAAGCTGTATGGCTTGAGGAAAATTGAAGGGAAATTGAAAACCAACACAACACCCAGAATACCAAATTAATGCACAAAAGAAATCATGACATTACTAAGAAAAGAATATACACTTCAGGAGTTGCCTAAAAACCAAAGATGGCAAAATCAAAGTAGAAAAAGATAAGATTTTACATGCATGAACAGATTATGTGAAAGACCTTAGAGAGGAACAGTATAATTTTCTGAATAATAATGGCGGACCATCAATTTTGAGGGAATGCAGTCAAGGGCCACAGGCTGCTAAGAAGAAGGTCACGGAAGCTCGGCCAGATGATGCCATCATAGAAGTGTGCCCACTTGAGAAGATTGGCATAGGCAAGGAGTGGGTCAGTGCCGAATAGAGATTCAGACATGTTTGGGGTTATAATCACATTGGGCCGTGAGTGTAGAGAGTGGCCAGCAGGCGCTACGGAAGCTGAAATTCAGAAATTAATTCATGACTACTCTCGTCCTGGCGATGTGATTATATTTACCGATGGCTTTATGATAAGAGCCAAAAAAAAAAAAAAAAAACAAAGGGCTTGGTGATTCATAGCACAACTCAAGTCTGAGAATGGAGGTGGAGGAGATTACTGAACAAACTGTATACGGTTGTTGTGATTGTAACTGATTCACAAAGCATGCTGGCAAAAATGAAGACTGGCATGCTTTGTACAGAATGGCATGCATCGATTCAGAGGTCGCGGGTCGAGAGCATTTGCTGGATCTTTTCTCTAGGACACTCTGGTGTGGTTGGAAATGAACAAGCAGGCAGATTGGCTGGTGCCGCATCATTAAGGGGTGATGAGATGCATGATAAGGCAGATGTGTGGAAGGCCCTCTGGGAGAATTTGTTTAATGCAGAAGAACAGATAGACTATCATGGTCTAGAGAGAATGCAGCAACAAGAAGTGGTCAGAGGATGTGTTCGACAGTCGTCAAACAGAGGTAAAGCATGACGGACAACATTAGTACTGGTACTCTTCGCTGGCTGTTGAAGACGAGGACTGGCCGCTTTTGGGAATTCCCCGAGTGCATTGATATTGATTCTTGACTCAACTCAACGCATCAATTTTGAGGATGACGGTTGAGAATACTCTTAACCATATGAAAACGTGCAAGACCCCTGGCCCAGACAACATCACAACAAAAATGATCAATGCCTTAGAAGAATATGGAACATACCAAGTCACCAGACTGCTGAACACAATATATGATGCTGGAGATATACCTTCTGAATTATGTAATTCTATATTTATTACAATCCTCCAAACAATCAGAAGCTTTCGGATGTGATCAACATCAAACAATTAATATAATGAGCCACATCACGAATATTTTTGCAAAGAGGTAAGAAGAAAATACGACCCGAAATAGGAGAAGAACAATGTTGGTTCGTACAAAGCAAGGGTACAGTAAATGCTGTGTATATGCTGAGAACACAGATTCTCATAGATAGTAATCTAATTGAGTTAGATCTGGAGAACCAGCAGGCCAAATTCCACGTGATATTATGCGATTTACGAACATTTCTTGCAAATACTGCAGTGAATCTCTAGCTGTACGTGCAGTTACATCGTCTTGCTGGAACCACGCTTCAATTTCACGTCATTCAGCTGTTCTAAAAAGGGTTCTAGAATGTCAATACGGTACCGATCTGCATTTATAGTGTTGTTGAAGAAAATTGGACCAATAAATCGTTTCATACTAACGGCACACCATAACCCAAATTTTCTCATCGTGTAGAGGCGCTTCATGAAATGCATTGTTATTGAAAGTGCTCCAAATACGATTATTTTGGCTATTTATTATCCAGATAGATGAAACCATGCCTCATCAGAGAAGAATGTTACATCGATAATTTACTCATCTTCTTAAGCTTGAAACCACGTGAAGTAGTTGACTCTGGATTAATTATCACACTCTTTTAGTTCAGACACAACAGAAATCCTGTATGGATGAAAATTTAATCGTTGTTCAAGAATTTTGTGCAATGTACTCACTGAAACGTTCACTTGTTGAGAATTTTCCTTAAAGACTTGCTTGGACTTTTCAGGATGCTGTCTTGGATATCTAGACATTTTTCTTCAGACACAGCAGGCCTACCAGATCTCGGAGCATCTTTCACATTTCCCGTAGCAAGAAACTTCTTATTCAACATTCAACACATTTCTAGCCGTAAGCCACGAGGAGGTTATTTTCAGGAAATCTCGCTATAAATCTTTGAACAGCCATCTGTGTGTATCGGCCGCCATTTCAAAAAACTTGATCAACCAAAAAATTCTTTCCTTAGTTGATAGCATCATTCTGTTTGAAGTGCAATGAATTACTCCAGCAGACGACAGCCATTCGCTGCATATTGCTTCACGATGAATCTGGAGCAAATTATGTGATTATTTTTTAGCTTAGTTTTAGTCGTTGGATCAACATCACGGCACACGGTTTAACCCATAAGTGCTCCGTTTTCCTCCTAACTCAACCCTGAGTCTGGAGAAACTCAGATCAATGCACGAACTCCGTTGCATCGGCGAGGATCCTGAAATACTGAAATTATGTGATGACATCATGTACTTCATTTTTCAAATGTGTTCTACACACAAAGTGTAGTGAGACTTTACAAACACCCGGTGTGGTTTTAGTGTGCATGTTTCTTTCGCGCTCATGTGCGAAAGCCTGTGTATGCTTTTTTAGCCGTCATAATATGGTGAAGAATAAAGCATAAATTGGCACATCTTGTTCGGACAAGTGAACTTGCTATTGGCTTGTGCGTGCCAGCTCGCTAATTCAGTTATTACCGACACTGATGTGGCCAAATTAAATTCTAGTTTTCATTTTGCCTTTATGAACCGAATTTCTTTTCCGGATAATTCCAAAACACAGAAATCTAGTTCTTCCAGTGAAAGTTACATCTGTTAATTAATGGAAACACAGTGGGAAGAGAATATAGACATATTCAACTCGCGCGCGCGTGTGTGTACGCACGCGTGTGTTTTCGCTCGTGTGTATGTGCGTACCTGTAAGTGATCACCGTCATTGGCCAAAAGCACCCACATAGCTTATTTTTTTTTGCACATCCTTTATAGGGCATCGCAGTCAGCACCAGCATTTCTGTCGTTGTGATCTCTTGGCAAGTTTACGTTCAGTAGTTTTCCATTGCTTTCTGAAAGACTGGCCCAAATACCAACACAAAACCAATGCAACGTGGTCTGCTGCCAAATCGCGAGCTGCTGTGTTTCGAATGCGGGTATACGGGAGTACGAACCGCGCCCGTAAATCCTACGCCACAGAGAGCGGCACATAGCTGATGCATGCAGGTCCGGATGGCCGAATGGGTAAGAAAGCGTGTTCTTAAACATCCGGTGTGCTGATGCCAATTTTAGCGGTTCATCCCCTACACCAGACAGCTGGACTAAAATGTTGATCTGTCGTCCTTGACTTGGAGACGTAAATTACAAGTACCTCTGAAGTAGGAGTGGGTTCGCCTGATGGCCAGGGACACTGATAATAGGGAAAGCTAACCCACACGCAAAGTTCAGTCCATGACTACTATAAATAGTATGTATGGACTACGCTTGAGTTCAAAGCGAGCGAGCAAGAAAAAAAAAAAGCTGATGCATTTACTAATAAACGGACATACAGTATGTACACATTATAGACATTGTAATCTTGTGTGTGCCTGCGCGTGTGTGTGTAACGGATCACCTTTATTGTACACCTGTACACATACTTCTTAGATCTGTTAATTAACGGACATACAGTATGAACAGATTATACACATACTGGTTTTCCGCTGGTTGACTTGGTTTGTACAAAATCACCCTTCGGTGTCATAGTTGCTCTACTCTCTTCACTTACTGCACACAAGGAGAATCTATAGACAGTGCACCAACTCGATGCCAACGATTAGTATATAAATGTGCTTGCTTGCTTGCGTTCGCTGGCTGTGAACTCCAACGCGAAGTCCTGTATGTCGGATGAAGACATCCTGTTGTCAAACATCAGTGTGATGTCATACCGGACTGTGGTTTGCGTGTGTATCCGTTGTCCCATGTCTGGCTTATTGGTGTGCAGACTGGTGGTGCCTCGCCGTGCAGACAGATACTCTCCGACTTCGGAGGAATCAACGATCCTACCGAATTTAGCCAGGACCCCGAATGGACCTGTTTTGCCCAGGACGCACGACTAGGACGTGTTAGTAGGTCTTGGCCAGTTTAGAACCTGGCCCTGGTGCCTTGGAAACACTTCTGCGTCTCGTATATAAATGTGTATTTGCAGAAATTACGCATGCTATGCCCGCTCCGTGGCGATGGAGTTACGGACGCAGTTCGTGATCCCGCATACCTGCGTTCGAAACACAGCTGTGCGCGATTTGGCAGCAGACCGCGTTGCGTTTGTTTTTTACGAAATGGTATGAGTGCCGATCGTTCAGAATGCAATGGCAAACTACTGAACGTAAACTTGCCAAGAGATCACAACAGCAAACAATGATGGTGTTGACTGCAACGTACTCTAAAGGATATGCGACTAACATTTTACAGCATGCTATAAATATTCAGTTTGTGGGTGGGTTTTACAATTTTCTAAGTATAGTTGGCATCGTAACTAACAATGATTGCCTGAAAGAGGCTAATGAAAATTATAACATTATATACAACAATAAAAAAGAGACAAACAGCTTTCTTTGGTCATGAGATAATGTGATATATTGTATTTTCACAAACGTAACACCGCGTCAATAATTTCCAGGACGACAAAATCAGAGTTCACCACCAAAAATACTAAGTTTGTTTCATATTACTACAATCCCATATTTTACAAGGGCGGACTCATGGTCCACGGGAAAGTAAAAACACGAAACGGGGAAAGCTGAGATATAAACAGCTACAATCGATTTCCGGCCTCATTGTACCAACGAAACAGCGACTGGTCACAAACCAAGATGTGCCTGCAGAATGGTAGCTTCTTAACTCGCCAGACTAAGTGAGAGAATTGTCTAAAGAGAAGAAGGACCATACATCCAGTAGCCAGTATTTGGAAACAACCAAATTTATGACCTTACTTCTTGGTGATGTCAACTGTTGACACGTGTTGTGAAGCCGTCTTGTTCGGATGAGGTGAATATGATATTCATTTAAATCTTAGATAAGTTGTGAGTTCAGTTTCCCAGAAGAAGAGTTGGTAAGTCGACTTGTGAACACGTGTGGTGAATTCTTAAGAAGTTAATTATAATTAATGGTTATAGTTTATAGATAAACTATTCATTAAGAATAACCATAGTGAATTTTATTTTCTCCCAAAGTAAACAACTGATTTAATGTATAAGCATTAATCCAAGTTGTACATTTATTTCTTAAGCAACTCAATCTACAATGATTTGGAATGGTGAGTTCTTAAAGAATTTAATCTAGTACAAACTAAATAATATTATACTCAGTTATCATAGTCATAAGATAAACTGTACATTAGGAGAAAACACAGTGTTTTATTTTCTTCCAGCTAAACAACTTAGTTAATGTATAAACATTAGACACATGTTGTAAATTTTATTTCTTAAGCAACTCAATCTACAATGAATTAGAGTAACTTAAGACTTAGTTAGTTAGTTAGTTAGTCGACAGATCATCCTCGTTGCACATCGGACCATTCAGTCCATAAGTGCTCGGATCCCCTCCTCAGCAAATCCCGCAGCGTGTAGCGGCTAACGACGCCAGTTCTGTGTTGGTTTATCAATCTTCTTTGGCTTCCTGCGTAGTGTTCTTGTTTGGCCACCCCTCTTTTAATTTGCTGCTCTCGCAGTCTGGCCATTGTTGTAGATTCACAGTCATCACTTGGTTCTTGCAAAAGTCTCACTTCTCGTAGAGCATTCAGAATGTCAGCCTGGTCCATGGCGCGTCCGCCCTCCACAGTAGCCTCACCTGCGAGCTTGTCAGCCCGCTCATTTCCTTGTACTCCCGCATGACCTGGCACGAAGATGAAACTAATCTTTGCCAGCCGAGACCGCTCCAGAGGCAGCAACCATTCTCTTCGGATCGACCCCTCCTCTATCCTCTTGATCATGTTCATTGAGTCGCTAAGGAAACAAGCCCTAGTGAATGTCTGTGTCTCGAGCCATGTTATTGCTTTACTTACTGCCATGACTTCCATGGTCAGGCTACTTGTGGTTTCAGTGAAAGCACCAGAGTCCTCCTTCACAATTCTCCCTCCGGCCCGAGCTGTAAAGGCCCATGAGCTTCTCACATGTCGGACGACCGACCCATCTGTGTAGATGACCGCGTCACTGTCTAGCGAATTCTCGAAAATCAACGCTTGTACTTCAGCCTCCACAGCAGCCGGATTTTCTTGTCTGCATTTTCTATCTAGTTGGATGCAAACTGAAAAGGATGTGCAGAAGTCTGTTGGCACTTGCACCCACTCCTCGCCAGGTTCTAAGTCCTCAAGTGAACACACCTGTTGAAGAATGTCTTCGGCTTGACCCATCCACGACCGTCCTCTTTTTAACCTGCTGCCCTTCACCTTCCTAATTTCACTATGCAGTGGATGCTGTGTGTTTGCGTTAATTCTGAGGTAGGCGCGTGCCCTGCAAACTTGCATTCTCTCTTCAATGGTTAGAAAATCAAGAAGGTAGCGCATCGCCCTGCATGCTGTATCTCTTGTACATCCAAGAATAATGCGCATAGCTTCATTCTGTATCCTTTCCATCCTTTCTATCTGCTTATGGCTGAGAGTCAGGATTGCCATTGCATACTCCAAAACAGACATGACCAGCCCCTCGTACAGAAGACATAGATGGCGCTGCTCACAGTTTGCTGCCGCCATCACCCGCATCGCTGCCAAGCCCCGCTTGGCCTTTGTTATCACCTGGTCTATGTGCACATTATAAGCAAGGCTTCGATCAAACCGTATCCCCAGGTAATTCATTGCCTGCGTTCTTTCCACCGTCTCTGAACACAGCATTACAGTTGGTGTTGGATTGTTGACAATATGATTATTCAACGAGAACCAAGTCACTGTTGCCTTTGTTGGGTTGACCATTGCCCCAGCTTCATCACACCAAGTACTTATGCGATTGAGTTCGGTTTGTAGTTCCACAGCAACCTCCTCTCTATCCTTACCCTGACGATACACTAAAACATCATCGGCATATGACAATGTCCTGCCAGGTCCAGTGATCTGCTCACTGGTGATTCTCACTGTGTAGGCGTTGAACAGTACCGGAGATAATGGTGATCCCTGTGGTAGGCCAGGATATATTGTTGTTGGTTCCGAAGTCCAACTGCCACATCTAAAAACTACTTTCCGTTGGAAGAGGGCTGCAGCGATCCAACTAAGGAGGAATGGACTTACGTTTAGTTCAAGAAGCTGAAACATTAAAAAATCCAGTGGTACTCTGTTGTATGCGTCCTCAAGATCAATCGCTGCAGCAACAGTTTCAGTGCCTGAGTGGAAACCTTCATAGACATCATGGGCAAAGACTGCTGCATTGGTCCAGGTCTCTCAAGGCCCAGAACACTTCGGATGAAGACACAGTGACAGTGAAAGAAATCAAGGCTGTGCTTCGACGATCAAAAAACAGTGCTCCAGGTCCTGATGGCATAAGATACGACGACATAAATAGGTGTACCGACAATGAGCTAGAGAAACTAGCAGACATGTACAACAACAGTATAGGGAGTGCTAGCATCAAGGAGGAATGGTTACATAGCTATCTGATTCCCTTGCCGAAGCCTGACAAAGACCACAAAAAAATTCAGGGATACCGAATTATAACCATGCAGAATACAGTAGGCAAGCTGCTGGCGAAGTTAATTGCCAGGAAAATATCAAGCCAACTAGAGAGGAAAGGTGTTTTCCCACCTACCCTGGGTGGGTACCGTCCAAAAAGAGAAACCTGCTCCAACTTAAGACTTAAGGAAACTATTGTAAATGTGTAAACACTGGTAAGTCAAACTAGTGTAATGTGTAATTAGTCAGTAGATTTTATTTTGACATGAGCACATGGGCAAACAAATAGTTTTCTGGTAGTTCATGAACACATGAGAACCAAAAAGAGTTCTACAGATATCATAATTTGTGTGATGGTACAGCACACATGGGTTAAGGCAAATAGATAGACATGGCTGTTAACCATGGGGAATAATAATATTTGTGCCACATAATAGTGCGTAACCAACCGCCATGCAAGAAGTATTTTAATTCATAATGCCTGACTGTGAATTGGATATATCACCTAAAATGTATGCATTTTATGAGAGCATGTGATAACTCATGGATTTCCTGTTGCTAAATACTGGGTGAATTCCATAAGTGTGTCTAATGATCACACAAATGTATGTCATGTGTGATTCACTATTGTAAACATATGTGAATGTATCATTTGTAAACCACCTCAGTATGAATGATTAATTATCAATCAGGAAATATTATAATTTCTGATGAGGGAGGAGATTTGATTGTAATATCGTTGTTATTGAACCTGTGAATTTATCAGGGATAAAGCACCTACATATGCATGATTGTCATCCATACAGATATGATTGTCTGATGAATGGGTGAGATCTCATTGTGATGTCAATGGTGTAAACATTTTAAGTTATCATTGGGAAATCACCCACCTTACATGACAGTATGAAGGATGTGTGATGAATGATTCCTATATGATCACCCATACGAATATGAATGTGTCTATAGACTGAGTGAAAGGATCATCCATACATATGAATGATGTCAGAGTTGAGTGAGTGAGTGAAGTTACATGTTGAGAGAGAGGGAGTATAAGCCAACAGTCAATCTCAGGGTAGCCGGCAACTTGATGTGAAATGCCTTGACTATCACCAGAGAACTGCTTCGGCGTAACCCATAAACTAAATAATAATTTAGCACACTTCGGCGCATAACAACTCTTTGTATAAAATATCATTCAAGCTATAATCATCTAGTTTTGTGCGCTAAGCACGACACAAACCATATCATACATTACGCATAGCACCAGCATCTGTGTTTGTACCTTAAGCAAAATGCCACTTTGTATTTCATGTCAATATTGTTAACACATATGGTTTAGTGTAATGTAATGAAAATGATGTACTAATGATTATGATGATAATGTTAGAATGATGTAATGATTTCTAAGGTCATAAGCATGATAATAATGATAATGATTGTAATTACAATGATTAAGGAAACCATGATGATGTTGATGATGATAATAAATATTACATCCATGAGAATGGGAGAAATCTTTTCACTTGAAGCATTTAATGAAGAAGAATACACCTGAATGCTATACAAGAATGATACCATAATGTGCTTATATTGTTTATAAGCAAATACTAAAAAAAAATGGGAACTGACTTTTAAAAGCCCTTAATGTATGAGACCCTTTTTCTTGAATAGGAAAAGATTATGTAGAGAACAAATCTATGTACAGAAGAGAATGGTCAACATAATTGTCAAATTCCAAATCACTCAAGGTATTACTTAAACTATAGACCTGAGGACAGGCATAGGTGAAGATGAAACTGCACATCTGCTAGTTAAACCTTGATCACCTTATAGTGGAAGATTGGAGTGAGAGCAAACAACTAGATACTAGATTGGCACCTTGCCGTCTTGACAGACGATAGTTTGTGCTTTAAAAAGGCATAATAACTTTTAACTATGGCGGTAGCGAGTGTGACTGATAAGGCCAATTTGCGCTGTAAATGTCCGTTCACAGTGGGTGCATGTGAACACGTGGTCATTTCCACCATCATGCACCATCTTACGTCTCAAACGCTTGGTGTGTGACTTTTCTGCAATAATTTTCTCCTTTGACTTTATTCCATTTCTGATATTTGCCCTCCATGCAACACGTTCAGCGGCGAATTGCTCCCAATGTGCATTATCAATGCCTGTATCAATCATGTCCCGCTTACACACATCTTTGTATCGTAGTAGAGGCCGACCCTGAGATCTCTTACCCATCTGTAATTCACCAAAAAAGATATCCTTTGGTATTCTACCATCATCCATCCGCATAAGATGTCCTATCCATCTAAGTCTACGAAGACTGAGCATGGAATAAACTGTCACACAACCTGATCTTTCCAATACTTCAGTATTTGTGATTTTGTCTTGCCACTTAATACCAAGAATTCTTCGCAGACACCGCATATGAAAGCTGTTTAAATTGTTCTCTTGGTGTGAGTAAGTTGTCCAGGTTTCACTGCCATAGAGAAGAGTACTAAGGACACAGGCTTGATAGACAAGGACTTTTGTTTTGGCAGTAAGCTTCCTGTTCTCCCAGACTCTTTTTCTTAACCTGTTCATTGTTGTTGCTGCCTTACCAATCCGGATGTTGATTTCCTGATCTAGGGCTAATTTGCTATTTACCACCGATCCTAGATATGTAAAATGATCTACTATCTCTAGTTCGGCGTCGTCAATAAAGATTGATGGTACCCCATGTGCACCTTGTGACATAATCTGTGTCTTCTTTTTGCTAATTGTTAAACCAAATTCAGAACAAGCATTGGAGAATGCAGATAGTAGACATTGCAATTCTTCCTCAGAGTGGGTCGTAACTGCAGCATCATCTGCAAAAAGCAACTCTCTGATCAGTACCCTCCTAATTTTGGTCTTAGCCTTCAATCTCTGAGCATTGTAGAGGCCGCCATCTGAGCGTGAGTGAATGTATATACCACCATCCTGATCACGAAATGCATATTTCAGTAGAAGTGAAAAGTATATTCCAAAGAGGGTGGGAGCTAGTACACAAACCTTGCTTAACTCCACTCTTGATTTCAAATTCTTCAGAAGTTGCACCATCAAACTTGATTATACCCTTCATGCCTGTGTGGAACGATTCCACAATAGACAGAAGAGTTGGTGGGCAGCCAATCTTCTTTAGTGCCTTGAACAGACCCTCACGACTGACCAAATCAAATGCCTTTGTGAGGTCGATGAAGGCAATAAACAGTGGTTGATTCTGTTCACGGCATTTTTCTTGCATTTGTCGCAATGAGAATATCATATCAGTGGTAGACCGGTTCTGTCGAAAGCCACACTGTGATTCGGGGTAGACTTGATCTCCTAGGACTTGAAGTCTGCGCAGAACAATTCTGGCAAATACTTTTCCAACAATACACAGAAGTGAGATACCCCTATAGTTGTTGCAGTCGCTCCGATCGCCCTTGTTCTTGTACAGTGTTATGATGCTTGAATCTTTGAAATCCTGTGGGACTTGTCCTTCACGCCAGCATAGCTCTATTAGCTGGTGGATCTGTATAGTGAGTGTGTCTTGCCCACTCCTGATAACCTCTATTGGAATCCCATCCTTACCTGGAGCCTTGCCAGATGCAAGTTCATTTATAGCACACTTAACTTCTGTTATGGTGGGAAGTGTGTCCAGGTGGTCAAGAGTTGGTAGAGCCTCTATGGCGTTGAGGGCATTATCCGCTAGTTTGGTCTCACTTGAGTAAAGCTCCAAATAGTGCTCTACCCATCTGTCCATCTGCTGTTTCTTATCAGTGATGACTTCTCCAGTCAAGGTTTTCAATGGTGCACTTCTTTTGATCACTGGACCACAGGCTTTCTTTATTCCTTCATACATGCTTCTTATGTCTCCCTTATCACTTGCGATTTGAATGGACTCACATAACTTGATCCAATAATCATTTGCACACTGCCTGGCAGCCTTTTGCACATCCTTCCTAGCTTGCCTTAGCTCACTCAGAGTGTTACGCGTTGGTCTTTCCTTGTTTCTTAAGAGAGCTTTCTTCTTCTTATCAATCAAGGGCTGCAGAGTCTCGCTGTTGGCCGCAAACCAGTCCTGCCTCTTATGATCCACAGTGCCGTAAACCTTTACGGCAGTTTTACAAAGAGTTTCCTTAAGTTTATTCCATTTATCATTTACTGTACAATTTTCTGGTGTATCAGTGAAAGCGTCTTCAAGTTGCTGTTGAAACTGAAAGCACTTTTCAGGATCATGAGTGTTAATAATATTAATCCTGGGGCTAGATTTGTGTTTAGCTGTGTAGATTCTCTTTGGTCTCAGTCTAACCCTTGCAACAACCAAAGAATGATCCGTATCACAGTCAGCACTGTGGTAACTACGAGTCAATGATATATGGTTCAGATGTTGTCTCCGTGTGATGATGAAGTCCAGCTGGTGCCAATGGCCGGATCTTGGATGTTTCCATGTGACCTTATGCATCTCTTTTGTTTTAAAAAAAGAGTTTGTAATACATAGGTCATTACTGGTGCAATGCTCCAGCAGCCTTTGCCCATTTTCATTCATGCGACCGATGTTGTATTTTCCAAGGCACACTGGCCATGAACTCGAGTCCTTGCCCACACGAGCATTGAAATCACCGAGCATATAAATGTAGTCGGATTTTGGAACTGCCTTGATCACAGAGTCTAACTCCTCATAGAACAAATCCTTCACATCATCAGAGGAATCGAGTGTCGGTGCATATGCAGTAATAATGGTGGCAAACCCACAAGAGGTTGCCAAGCGCAGGGATAATAGTCTTTCATTTCCTCCTGCTGGAATTTCAATCATTCCCAGTAGCGAATTCTTCACTGCAAAGCCCACACCGTGTTGCCTTTTTTCTGCCTGCCCTTTACCCTTCCAGAAAAAGGTGTAGTTGTTTTCCCTGAGTGACCCTTCCTCAGCGAGGCGAGTCTCCTGCAGGCCAGCAATATCAATGTTAAGACGATTGAGTTCGGCATCAATCACAGCCGTTTTTCTCACATCGTCAATATTGGTCAAGTCAGTGGAAAATCCTGGACACATGGTTCTCACGTTCCAGGTTGCAAGCCGTAGCTTGAGGTTTCTATTTATATTTTTGTTTGTACCTGGTGCATTGGTTTTACAGCCTGCGATTCAGATTTTGTCCTAGCCCCAAGCACCCATTGAAGCAGGCAGGCTGTGGCGGATCAGCACCCAATTTGCTGGGGGCTGCCCAGCTTGAGGCGGGCGGTAGCTGATCAGTGACACCTATAGGTGTCTCCCACCGTCAGAGGCAACGCGTGGCGCCCCATGTCTACGCCAACTGACAAGGACTTATAACCCGTAACAGTTGCCTCTCGCTTTGATTCCGAGACCAGTTAAGACCAGGGATGGAGTTATTGCCTCTCCATAGCACAAAGCCTGGGCTAAAATATAGAGATCATGTGTTGCCCATGCAGCATGATCCCTCTCTCGGCCTGCCTAGTTCACTCCAGAGGAAAGGTAACACCCCTACATCTGGAACAAGACAAGCTGCAGAAGCTGCCGGATCAGCAAAGCAATGCTCTAACTGTCCGCCTGTCGGAGCTTCGATCCTAGACCAGTCGCCAACCAAGGCTTAGGGCCTGGTCTGCCCTGCCATGACAATTTTGTCTTTAGCTTGCATTTCCTCGCACCAGGGTAAGGCTTGTACCCTCCCAATTGCGCTCTTCCGCCCGAAGCCGTTGGCACAATGTGGGGTGTCGGGTTTGGTAAGCGCCGCCCAACGTTCGGCGCTAACAGAAACCAGGTAGTACCGTCTACTGTTATACGGTAGCTCAGTCATATCTGACTAAGACCTGACTGCAGAGCAAACAACTATGTTGGTGATAACTAATTGAGAACACAAAGACTATCTTTCTTCTATGTTTATTTTCTCTAAGAACAAGATTCATTTTATTGTTTTCACTTGTTGTGCTCTTATGCTTTTACTTTTCATTTCTAATGTCATATTTATGATATCATTAGAATTATGTGATTGATGGAATATCAGGTAGTGATCTTATTCATGTCAATCCAGACCCGACTTGGTGAAGATTGAATGCAGCACCTATTGAGTGAGCACATTGTTGAGTGATGCCCTTGATAGAGTAGCGCAGAAACTTATCTACCTGCAACCATTCCATTTGTCTCATAAAAGAGGTAATCTTTATTTAAACATTTACCTGCCAAACAATGGAAAGGAAAACCAAGAGCCAACTTATGTTCTACTAAGACCTGGAACTCTAAGACTACAGCAATTAATTGATAGCCAGAGGGATTCCCAAAGCTGGAAGTGGAGAATTCTGAGTGTAGACAGTTCCTTTTTTCAGATCATCCAGGCCAGTAAAAGATTAGCATTACATGCCACTGGGGAAAAATATAGCTGTTATTATACACATAATTGGCACATTAATTCTGTATATTTACTGTATATGTATATGTCCTTATTTTATGACAGGAAATTGTAATTTTGAATGCAATTTACAAAATCAATGTTTGTGTTTATTAAATCATAAAAAATGAGATCATGTCATGTATTGAGTGTATTTTTACTTGTCATAGTCAAATTGTTTTAAACTACCCTAGATAGAATAAATTAGTTGGTAGAGGAGAGGCAAGGAACCACTTAAAGGATATTTTGGGTATAAAAGGAAATACAACTTTTTCAGTTATTTCCTGAAGGTATTCCTTGGTTCTCTAACACTATATTTCTGGTCTCAAACAATTGAGTCAGTACAGCTAAATTAATTAAACGGGCAGGATCACATTGGGAAAAAGGATTTTGCATCCTTTATCTCTTTGGGGTTGAGCCATCAATCTCGACGTATCCGACAGATAATAAGAGAGGCATTGGAGAACACTATGACGACTGGAAAGACCAAAGGGAAGAGAGGCAGAGGCAGATCAAGAGAAATAATGCCGGATTGATTGAGACGGTGGCTTGGAGGAATATTTTCAGCAGAGTTGACCCAGCACACCAAAGACCTTGATCTGTATAGAGACATGAACGCTTACGCTAGCTGGCAGGGCACTTGATGATGATGATGATTGTTAGCAACGGACTTTTCAATGCGTTCTTTTCCATGTCCATCTTCTGGAGGATTTAACCAGGTCAATGTGCACATTGATGCAAATTATTCCTCCCCACGACGCTTGACGGCAGATGTGGAAGATGATGATGATGATGATGATGCTACTAGTTTTTCGCCGTTGACCTCCAAGGTAAGCATCCGATAATCTGACCCTGGATTTGGAGGGTTTGTATAGTACCCTTGGAAGGCGAATCCGATGAACAAATAGCCGGAGGAAATCAGACGTGTTGGTCGAAATATCGCAGCTCTGCACATGCACACAGCAATTACATGTGCTTAAGAAAAAGGACGAAAGACGACACATTAGACAAAGAAAGAGGATAATTTTACGTAAATCCAGTCCGTGATTCTTACCAGCTCTTATCGAGTGTGAAGAGGACCTCACCAACCCTATTTTGACTTTTACGACATTCACAAAACGTTGATAATGTTACTACTGTTTACATCCCGGTTAGGACCCAGTAACACAGGGGCCACTGTATATTATAACTATTTTTAACAATTATTTTACATAATAGAACGTACTGCGATTCCTAGTTTCATCGCGATCCTCATGTTTGATCATAGCTGCCACAGGGTAATTCAAGCCATTTAATTTCTGCTCTCAAATATAAATTCTTTCAAATTGCTTCTTGTATGTTTAATCAGAGTTAAGAGTCCCAGACACATGGATTGTAACAGATTACGAAAACTGAACCGGCGCATGTGTAAAGGGAATTGCTGACCCTTTTCAGTAACAAATTGATTTATTTTCAGTAACAAGAAAATTAGCTAATATATATATATATATATATATATATATATATATATATATATATATATATATATATATATATATATATATATATATATATATATATATTAAATTCGCATATCACCATCTTTCAGCTGTCTGTTGATTTCTTGGCAAGATTACGCTCAGTAGTTTGCCATTGCTTTCTGAGCGGCCGGCTCAGTTATCCCTCAAGTCACCAGCGGGGGTAGAAACGCTTCCAGTTCTCGCCCACTATGAGACTCTGCGTGATAAACGGCATTACGGAGAAAGTGGTGTAACCCCTATGCCAGAGAGACCGGCAGCTAATTTATGCCCAAGTAAATATTAGTATAGGTGGAAAAGAGAGTTAATCAATCTTCAGGAAACCCCGACCATACAATCCCAACCTCGTGCATCTCTCAACATCTTTTAAATTTCGGCCATAAAGTTAACAAAGCAAAGGAGTTTTGTATATTGTATTCAACGAACAGTAAACGATTACTCAAATATGCTGACGCTTCATCAGTTAGGTGTTCCAAACCATCGGTTTACAGACAGAAAGAATTTATTGTGAATCTGCTATCACCGTGGTGATAAAATACGCTTCACACTCGAACATTATCAGTGGTTGTGTTTGCTATGTATTTTAGCCAAAATATGGTTAATCTCTTCAGTATGCACATTACGAGACACAGTAAAATATGACGCATGCCACTCTGCACGAACCATGTCTGTCTTCACTCATCTCAGCAGGCTGTGTATACTAGGGACACAGCCTAAATACCAACAGGAAAGTACTACCATAACTATGATGCTGAAATCCAGGCAATTGTGATATATTTTCGCAAGACGACGGCGTCGCTGAGAATATTCCCCATAAAACAATTCAAGAGTGATACCGCAACAGAGCTGGTTTGTTCCCCGCTTCTAAAACCCCAATTGTACACTGAAAACTTATTTTACGACAACACGAAGCAACAGCGACATTGTGCCAAAAACGTGGACCGGAAAAGCTGGCATAAAAGAGACGAACGACCGATACACGATCTCATTGTGTGTACCACAAACACGTCTCACTAACAAGAAGAAGACCGACTGTGAATGCAGGAATTGGTAGCCTCAAATCTCTACGAACACCAGTACGATAATAAAGTCTAGCGAGAAAAAGACCAATCAATCAGCAACCAGTGTATTTGGAAATCCAACCAAATCTCGGACCTGCTATCTGGGTGTTGACATGTGGTGATTAGAGCCATTCGAAAAGAATAAGGTGAAAACAATAATGTTTTAGATTAGTTTAGCCTGTAAGCCTGTTTCCCGAGAAGAGTTGGTAAGTCAATGTGTTGTAAACCACGTGATTAGTCATTAAGAAATTAATTTAGTAGAAACTAAATATTATATTCAGTTATCATAGTCAGGGATAAACTGTACATTAGGACAAACCACAGTGAGTTTCAGTTTCTCCCAGTCAAACAACTTATTTAATGTGTAAGCAGTAGACCTAAGAGTGTAAATTTTAATTCTTAAGTAGTTAAACTCAATCAGCAATGATTTAGAAGTTGGTGAGTAACTTAAGATTTAGAAGTCTAAGAATACTTAATGCAGTAGTAAGAAAACTATTTTAAATGTGCAAACACTGGTAAGACAAATTAGTATAACGTGTAATAGTCAAGTAGATTTTTTTCCATGAGCACATGAAAAGTTAAGGAGTTTCTTATTTTTCCATGAGCACATGGGAGCCAAATAGATTTCTATGTGTATCATAATTTTGTGTGGTGGGTGAAAGCACCCATGTGGTGAGTCAAAGGTATTTTCATTGTTGTAAAAATATGGATTTTCATTTGTGAGACACATAATAATACCTAAGCAACCGCCATGCAAGCGTAGTTATGATGCATGATGAATGAATGTGGATTGGGTGTATCACATAATTCTATGTATTTGATGAGAGTATGTGGTGATCCAAATGTAATTTCATTACTGCTAAACATGAGGAATCATCCTTTGTGAATCTCATAAGTATGCCTAATGATAACATAAGTCTATGTCATTGAAGAGAGCATGTCTGTGGTGAGTCAGGTGGGATTTCATTATTGTTAAACAGATGGGAATGTATCATTTGTAAAGGACATACATATGCTTAATTATCATCCATACAGATATGATTGTGTATGATGAACGGTTTATGGAAGGATGAGAGTTTATTGTGATGTCAATGGTGTTAAATATTTAAATTTATCATTGAGAAATCACATAAGTATAATAATTATCTTACATGCAAGTATGAGAATGATTTCTGAAGAATGAGTGAAATGATCATCCATGCACATATGAATATTATGTCTGTCGAAAGAGGAGAATGGGTGAGATGAAGTAACATGCTAAGGAGTATAAACTAGCAATCAATCTCATGATAGAAGGCAACGTTGATGTGTAATGTCCTGTCTATCAGCAGAGAATATGTTCGGCATAGCACATACACTAACTAATGCATTAGTGCACACTGACGCATGACACCACTTTGTAATAAATATCACTCATGGTACCATCATCTGGTTTGGTGCCCTAAGCATGACACAACCCATACTACATATCATGCATACTACAAGCATCTGGTTTTGTGTTTTAAGCAAGACCCCACTTTGTATTTCATGTCACTCCTGTTACAACATATGGTCTAGTGTCCTGATGATTGTAATGATAATGAGGATGATGATTGTAATAACAATGATGATTATGATTATGATTGTGATGAAGATGATGATGATGATGATAATGATGATTAGAATGATGATGATGATAAATGAAGTACAAGTATATTACAGACACGGTGAATAGGAGGGAATATACTCGCCTTGGAATTTTTGATTAGAAAAGAATTCACCTGAATACTATACAATATTTGATACCATGATGTACTTATATTGGTTATAAGCAAATACACAATGCAATGGGGAATGAGTTTAAAACCTCTTAATGTATGAGGCCCTTTTTCTTTAATGGAAGAAGATGTAGAGAAAATAACTAGGTACAGAAGAGGATGCGAAACATAGTGTCCAATTCCAAATCAATCAAGGTATTACTCAACCTGTAGACCATGGAGGACAGGCATAAGTGAAGATGAAATTGCACATCTACTAGTCTAAACCTTGAAGACCTTCCAATGGAAGATTGAATGGAGAGCAACCAATTATATTGGTGATAACTAATTGAGACCACCAAGACCATCTGTCTCCTGTTTATTTTTCTCTAGGAACAAGATTCCTTTTTATTGATTTCACTTGTTGTGTTCTTGGAAGTTTATAGCATTGCATTTCTAATGTCATATTGAGGATGTGATTAGATGTATGTTTATGACATTATTGTTCAATAACACTAGTTAAGTGTAATAAATTTGAAAATAAGGGTAATTGTCTCTTTTGAGAGTTCTCTTGTCGTAGTAAAATTGTTTTAATTAACACCCTAGATTAATAATTATTTAGTTGGTAGAGGAGAGGCAAGGAACCACTAAAAGGATATTTTGGGATACACAGAAAACTTTTCATTTATTTCATGGAGGTATTCCTTGGTTCTCCGAAACTCTATTTATGGTCTCAATCCACTGAGCCAGTAACAGCTAAGTTAATTATAACGGGCAGGATCACACCGAGAAGAGGAACATAGTATCCTTTATCTCTTTGGGGTTGTCCCATCAACCATACATCCGACAGCAATCAAGATAACAGCAGACAAATTACTATATACCAGCGATAGTACACAACCTGTGGTGCTATTGACAGATGTAAACCAGTACTTGAGGCGCTCCTGTCTGGGAAATTGACACCGTAGAGTACCCATAAACGAGATAGCTGATTGATTAGCTAAGGAAGGGGCAATAGGACAAAAGCCTGATGTACCACACAAAGAAAAGAATGATCAAATCAGTTAGAAAGCCACCAAAACCTGTTCAAGATGACTACTACCTCGTGGAGAGACCAGAACAAATCATTATTTTGCGTCTCAGAACAGGACACATTAGACTACGCAACCATATGTATACACAATTTAATATTGGCGAATCAGCCATGTGCACATGAGGATTAGCGCCGCAGACAACATAAAACATACTCCAAGACTGCCCAAAATACGACATTTCTAGGCAAACTTTCTAACCTAGAAAAACAACACTAGAAGATAAAATCTATGGACCACTGAGTAAACTAAAAAAAAAAGACAGTTAAATTCATTCAAGAGACAACATTGCAGTTATAGACACATTTCAAGTGAACGAAAGAAGAAGAAAACCATGCTCTGCGATTCTGCTACAATCACAAGCATATGTGTGTGCTGTTGGCCTCTAGCTGGGAGAATGCCGCTCTACCGCCTTCACCTCGACACTCAGAATAGATATTGTGATATCACATACCAGGCTCTCCTGCACTAAACACCACCTACGATATGAACTCTCAAACACTTCTTTTGCCTCTTAGCACAGAGCCATTCGTTTAGACGATTATACTCTTGGTCGAGGAAGAGAAACACTTGATAGGAGAGAGAGAGAGTGAGTGAGTGAGAGAGAGAGAGAGAGAGAGAGAGAGAGAGAGAGAGAGAGAGAGAGAGAGAGAGATAAGTCTGTAGACATATATATGCATTTCCCTCAAACGTAGCTAATATTTAGTTTAACTCACTGTGAACAAATAAGCAAGAATACATCTATGGACATGACATAGCTAGTAAGCCATGTTTCTTCTTTGTAATTGCTTTCTGAACGACCGACTCTCATACTATCGAAATCAACGCAAAGTGATCTGCTCTCAAATTGGCTGCAGCTGACTTCGAATGAAAACTGTAAAAGTGTGATAGAATTGGCACCTTGTAGAATTGGCACCTTGCCGTCTTGACAGACGATAGTTTGTTACATTGTACTTCAAAAAGGCATAATAACTACAATCAATGGAGGTGACGAATGTCACTGATAAGGCTAATTCGCGCTGTAAATGTTCGTCCACAGTGGATGAATATGAACACATAGTCATTTTCACCACCATGCACCATCTTACGTCTCATACGCTTGGTGTGTGACTTATCTGCTATAATTTTCTCCTTTGTCTTTATTCCATTTCTGATATTTGCCCTCCATGCAACACGTTCAGCGGCAACTTGCTCCCAATGTGCATTTAAAATACTTGTATCATTCATGTCCTGCTCACACACATTTTGTATCGTAGTAGAGGCCGACCCTGAGACCTCCTACCCATCTGTAATTAAAAAAAAAAAAGAAAAAAGATGTCCTTTGGTATTCTACCATCTTTCCAATACGTCAGTATTTGTGATTTTGTATTGCCACTTACTACTAAGCATTCTTCTCAGACACCGCATATGAAAGCTGTTTAAACGTTTCTCTTAGTGTGAATAAGTTGTCCAGGTTTCACTGCCATAAAGAAGAGTACTAAGGACCAGGCTTGGTAGACAAGGACTTTAGTTTTGGCAGTAAGCTTCCTGTTCTCCCAGACTCTTTTGGTTAACCTGTTCATTGTTGTTGCTGCCTTACCAATCCTAATGTTGATTTCCTGATCTAGGGATAATTTGCTATTTACCTCTGATCCTCGATATGTAAAATGGTCTACTATCTCTAGCTCTGCGTCGTCAATAAAGATTGATGGCACCCCATGTGCACCTTGTGACATAATCTGTGTCTTCTTTTTGCTAATTATTAAACCAAATTAAGAACAAGCATTGCAGAATGCAGATAGTAGACATTGTAATTCTTCCTCAGAGTGGGTCGTAACTGAAGCATCATCTGCAAAAAGCAACTCTCTGATCAGTACCCTCCTAATTTTGGTCTTGGCCTTCAATCTCTGCCTACAATGGCTCAATTGTTTGAGTCCATAAATAGAGTCCAGGAGAGCCAAGGAAATCCCCAAGGTGAACAAGAAATATATTTCCTTGAACAATAAAACACTTGTGGAGTTTCCTTGCCCCACTGTTTTCAGCTACTTAATTAATATCTTTTTTTGTTGTTGCTAGCATATCCTTTACAGGACATCACTGTCAACATCAGTATTTTTCAGCTGATTGTTGATTTCTTGGCAAGATTGCGCTCAGTAGTATGCCATTGCTTTCTGAGCGACCGGCTCACATACCCTGTAAGTTACCTAGCGGAGAGAACCGCTACCGATTCTCGCGCACGTCACGTTACTCACGAGTATACGGGATTACGGAGAAAGTCGTGTAACACCTAGACCAGGGAGACCGGCAATTAATATCTAGGGTATATTAATTAATAACAACGATGTTAAAAACCGGCAATGAATTCGTGTAACGCTCACTAGTGGGAATGACATTTGAAACATTTTATTAATCAACAAGCTGGGTTTGAGATTTGGCCATTTCATCAAACAAATTATCATCCAGTCCAAAGGTATTATGTATACCTATTAATCTTACAATCATTCACTTGGTTGTGAAATATAACACAAACAGAAACCGCAATTTCCCAGATGAATACATATTACACATCTATCAGTGGGGTTATAATAATCATAACTCTTAATCAAGAACTAGAGCTTCTCCACTCCAATGTTTTTGGAACTCACTTGTATAAAGAGTTTTGTCTATTTAATTACAGTTGGTGACAACTGGAAAGATCGAGGGGAAGAGAGGTAGAGGCAGACCAAGAGAAATGATGTTGGATGGATTGCGACGGTGGCATGGAGGAATATCAACGGTAGAGTTGATCCAGAAAACCAAAGACCGAGATCTGTGGAGAGTCATGAACGCCTACGCCAGTCAGCATGGCACTTGATGACAATGATGATGATAGTTCACTGTATGAGTGTCATTCTGGATAAAGTATGTTGATGGTTGATTTTGTCTCTTCACTTCCAGGTACAAGCTAAATTTTCCTTGATTTCGCCAAGGCGATACAGATTTACTCAGTTTTTTTTTTTTTTTTTTTTTTTGTGGTTGGAGGATTTCTTGCTTGTAAGTTCTTTAAAAAAAGAGGCTTCATCATCACTCCAGTCAAGAGTTCCCATCAAGAGTCAGACCTGGATCTGGTTGGATCCAACCACTACCTGAAATTCCAGCATAACACATATATCCACGGATACAATCAATACATCTCTATGATCATTAGGAATGGAAAAGATAAAACCCCAAAGAAAACAAAAGAAAATAAATAAAGGGAATTTTGACCCCAAGGAAAAATAAACAAGGGGGTAAGAGGGTCTTATTGTCCCCCAACAGTTAACAACTAAATAGCTGGTCCCTCTCCAGCCAATCTTCCATTACAGGGCGCTCAAGGTTTTGACTATCAGATAAGCAGTGTCATCTTAGCTTATGCCTGTCACCCATGGACTCTACATTGAGTAATACCTCGATCGATTCGGAATTTGATAACCTTGTTCACCAATCTCTTTTGCACCTAATTATTTACCCTAGTTATCCTTCCATTTAAAAGAAAAGGCCTCATACATTAAGTGTCTTAATTCCTTCACTAAATGCAATGAGTATTTACTTATAAACAATATAAGTACATTATGGCATGATCTCCTGTATAACATTCAGGTAGGTTCTTCCCAATCAAATGCTTTTTTTTTTTTTATCACTGTTAAGACGATCTAGTTCGTCATCAATCACAGCTGTTTTTCTCACATCGTCAGTATTCGTGAGGTTAGTGGAAAATCCTGGACACATAGTTCTTAAGTTTCAGGATGCAAGCCGTAGCTTGAGGTTCCTATTTTCCTTTTTTTAGTAATACCTGGTGCATTGGTTTTACAGCCTGCGATTCAGATTTTGTCCTAGCTTCAAGCACCCATTGAAGCAGGCAGGCTGTAGCGGATCAGCTCCCAATGGTCCGGGGACTGTCCAGCTTGAGGCGAGTGGTAGCTGATCAATGACACCTGTAGGTGTCTCCCACCGTCAGAGGCAACCCGTGGCGCCCCATGTCTACGCCAATTGACAAGGAGTTATAACTCGTAACTGCTACCTCTCGCTTTGATTCCGAGACCAGGGATGGAGTTATACATCTCCATAGCACAAAGCCTGGGCTAAAATATAGAGACCATGTGTTGCCCATGTAGCATGATCCCTCTCTCGGCCTGTCTAGTTCACTCCAGAGGAAAGATAACAGCAATACATCTGGAACAAGACATGCTGCAGAAGCTGTCGGATCAGCAAAGCAATGCTCTATCTGTCCGCCTATCGGAGCTTCGATCCTAGGCCAGCTGCCAACCAAGGCTTAGGGCATGGTCTGCCCTACCACGACATTTTGTCTTTAGGTTGCATTTCCTCGCACCACGATAAGGCTTGTACCATCCCAATGGCACTCTTTCTCCCGAAGCCGTTGGCACAATGTGGGGTGTCGGGTTTGGTAAGCGCTGCTCAACATTTGGCGCTAACAGAAAGCAGGTAGTTCCGTCTGCTGTTATTATGGTAGCTCAGTCATATATGACTAAGACCTGACTGTAAGAAGTGTGATTTGAATTACAATAACTATGTAAAAGTCTTGTAACCTGTCAATATTGTTGTTAATGATCTCAAAAGTGTTAAGCGCGTGACATTACGGTACACTCGAACACGGTGCCGTTATAAGGACCGTTTAATGATGACCACATCACTTTTGACATGCACCAAAGAGGAGCAGCGTTCTGTTATCCGTTTTTTGATCAGTGACCTCAACTTTCAGTGTGTACCACATAACCCCCCCCCCCGTATTCGTCAGTCTGGGCTCTAAGTGATGTTCACCAATGTGGACAACTCAAAGAGCTATTGTAAGGAAAGACTTTCGGTCTGATGAAGAGGTATAGCAGGTGGTGCATGAGTGGTTACACACGCGACCAAATGAGTTCTTTCTACAAGAATCCAAGCACTTTATCGGCGCTGGAGAAGGTGCATTGAATGCAGTGGTGACTACATCGAAAAATGATAATTTGTTACTTTTTTCCCCATGTTTCCATCCTGTTTCAGGATATTGCGGTCAACATCAGCATCTTTCAGCTGTATGTTGATTCCTAGGCTAGATTACGCTCATCAGCACGCCATGACTCTCTGAGCGACCGGTTCCATACTCTCAACAGTCACTGGCGCGACTCGAACCACTTCCAATTCTCGTGCGCTCACGTCAACCACGAGAGTATTCGGGGTTACGGAGAAAGCTACTAACTCCTAGGCCAGGGAGACCGGCAATGTGTTACTTACTGTTTCAGAATATACACACACAAACCAACATTTAAGGTATTTATTTGACGCCCCCTCATAAAACCAACCAGTAAACCTACAGGCGCAGACGACTTTAATGAAAGCAGTATTCAGCTTCGGGCTCATGGCATCCCCTTAAAGTATTTAGTTGGGAGAAGTTGATTGATGCCATATTTGCTTACGTTCATTACAATAAATTGGACAGGTCTGTAGAAGGTGGCTGCTGTCCTGGGGCTATTGCCACATTCACAGACGTCCCACAAACCAGTCCTTAACCTTTGATATAAAAGATACTTCAGTACGTTGTGTTCTGTTTGTATTCGAAAAAAAAAAAAAATAAATACATAATCTTGCTTAACCAGAGTCGAAGTCTGAAGTGTACATCTTTTGGTGAGTAATAGTTATGTGTTACATAATTTGGTGTAAATACCAGGACTCTAAACTCAGATCATGCACAATAGTACACACACTAATAGTGCTGGTTTTCATGCTCACACAGTAAAGGAAGCTAAAAAGATATATTCAACGTCTATTCCGCAGCAAACGTATTTTTACTGCTAGTCTAGGAGCTATATGATATTGACAGGTTCAATTCATGGTGCTATAATTTCCCACTTTTATTCTGTCTGTTGTGTAAGTATAGGACAAGGATTCATTTTAACGTCATGGTGTGTTTTGGGTATATGGTGCTAGCCCCATTTTAGACAAATCGACACCCGACGGTCCATGGGGAAAGTATTACGACGAACTCCTTTACTTCCTACACAATTTCTGGGTACCCATTTTATGCCGGGTCGAGCTGAGACATCAAATAAATGAAAACAAATCCCCGCCTAGAAGGAGATTCGAAAACAGAGTCGATGGGCAAAAAATATATAAATGACATTACTATGACTTATGTCAAGTGTGAACAATGATATTATATTTTTCATGTATCGTCTCTGAATGTCAATCAGTATCGATACACATATTATTGCATGGATTATCTGTGAGATGTCCGACATTATTAGTTTAATAATGTAACATTATGAAGTAAAACGTATTCTAATATGGTAGAGTAAAACATACTCTAATTTGGTGGAATGAAACAGGTTCTATTATGTTAGAGTAAAACATATTTTATATGTTAGAGTAAAATATATTTTAATACGGTTGATTAAAACATATTCTAATGTGGCAGAGTAAACCTATTCTAATATGGTAGATAAAACATATTCTAATATGGTAGAGTAGAGTATATTCTAATTTCGTAGAGAAAAATACACTTTAATATGGTTCAGTAAATATACAACATTATAGTAAAGTGAGTGGCACCTTGCCGTCTTTACAGAGTAAAGAGTATATGGATTGGAATTAGAGCCAGAATTCCATCGTACAATGCATGGGCATGGATTCAGAGAACATGTGTTGCCCATGCAGCGTGATCCCTCTCTCGGCCTTGCCTTGTTTTCTCCAGAGGAAAGGATAACCAGAACGTCTGAAAAAAGGTAAGCTGCTGATGCTGGCGGCACATCATCAAACCTCCTAGAGCAGGAGGTGGGTAGCGGCCAATCTCTCACATCCGAGGGATTTGACTTAGAGACGTTCAGCCATATCCCTCAGCCGAGTGCCTTATACCAAGTGTCTGGACCGGTATGAGCGTGTACATCTGTCATCGTAAGTGTCTGGACCCATAAAAGCCACCAGACAGAGCGCGGTCTTCAGTGCGGATATAGTAGAGTACAACGTACAATAATATGGTAGAGTAATGCATATTCTAATAGGGTAAAATAAAACATACTCTAATATGATTGAGTGAACGTACTCTACTATGGTAGAGTAAACGATACTTTAATATGATTTAGTAAAAACATACTAGAGTATGGTAGAGTAATTTATACTACAATATGGTAGAGTAAAACATACTCTGTACACTCTAATGTGATAAATGAAAATGTACCAAAGAATGGTAGATTAAAACGTTCTCGAAAATGATAGAGTGAAACAAACATACTATTGTAAATGTATAGTATTAAGCAGTAAAACGTATTCTATAACACGCAATAATATAGCAGAGTAAAACATTCTCTAATATATAAGGTAAAACATATTCTTATAAGACAGAGTAAAATGTATTTTTTTTATAGTAAAGTAAAACACACTTATATATAGTAGTGTAAAACCCACTTGTATATAGTAATGTAAAATGAACTTTTATTTAACAGAATAAAACGTACTTGTATGTAGTAGACTAAAGCATAGTTGTATATAGTAGAGTAAAACCAGAGTTGTATATAGTAGAGTACATCGTGCTTGTATATACTAGCGTAAAGCATAGTTGTATATAGGTGAGTAAAACATAGTTGTATGTAGTAGAGTAAAACATAGTTGTATATAGTAGAGTAAAACATAGATGTATGTAGTAGAGTAAAACATAGTTGTATGTAGTAGAGTAAAACATACTTGTATATAGTAGAGTAAAACATAGTTGTATGTAGTAGAGTAAAACAGAGTTGTATGTAGTAGAGTAAAACATACTTGTATATAGTAGAGTAAAACATAGTTGTATAAAGTAGAGTAAAACATAGTTGTATATAGTAGAGTAAAACATAGTTGTATATAGTAGAGTAAACCACACTTGTATATACAGTAAAACGTACTTGTATATAGTAGAGTAAACCACACTTGTATATAGTAGAATAAAACGTACTTTTATATAGTAGAGCAAACCACACTTGTATATAGTAGAGTAAACCACACTTGTATATAGTAGAATAAAACGTACGTTTATGTAGTAGAGTAAAACTTACTTGCATATAGCAGAGTAAAACGTACTTGTATATAGTGGGGTAAAACATACTTGTATATAGTAGCGTAAAATGTACTGTTATATAATTGAGTAAAACATATTTTTATATAGTAGAGTAAAACATACGTTTGTATAGTACAGAAAACCATATTTGTATATAGAGTGTAAAACATACTTTTATATAGTAGAGTAAAATATACTTTTACATAGTTGGTAAACCATACTTTTATATAGTAGAATAAACCATACTTTTATATAGTAGTGTCAACCATACTTTTATATAGTAATGTAAAACGTACGTTTATATAATAGAGTAAACCACACTTTTATATAGTAGAGGTAAACAAAAGTTAGTTGCATATCCTTTACAGGACGTTTACATTCAACACCAGCATTTGTTTTTGCTGTTGTTGATGTCTTGGCAAGTTTACTTTCAGTAGTTTGGCATTGCTTTCTGAACGGCCGGTACCCATACCATTTCGTACCAAAAATTAAAAAACAACGCAAGGCAGTCTGCTGCCAAATCGCGCATAGGTGTGTTTCGAACGCGGGTATACGGGATCACGAACATTGGCCGTAACCCCATCGACACGAGGACATATTGTAGATTAGAACAAACTTCTATATAGTAGAGTAAAACATACTTTTTTATAGTAGAGTAAAACATACTTTTATATAGTAGAGTAAAACATACTTTTATATAGTGGAGTAAAACATACTTTTATATAGTAGAGTCAAACATACTTTTATGTAGTAGAGTAAAACATACTTTTATATAGTAGAGTAAAACATACTTCTATATAGTAGAGTAAAACATACTTTTATATAGTAGAGTAAAACATACTTTTATATAGTACAGTAAACCACACTTTTATATCATCATCATCCAGTGCCTTGTCGGCTGGCGTGAACGATCATGCCCCTCCACAAATTTCGATCTCCGATGGCATGGATCAATTCGTATGTCGATTCCCTTCCGTACCATGACACAAGTCTGACAAGCATTTTCTCTCTATCTCTCTTTCCGCAAATCTTTCTGGTTGTCACACCATGCTCTAGTTTTTATTTTCTCATAATGTGGCCAAGAACAATGACTGCCTCTTTATGATGTTTGTGATAAGTTGTCTTTGTCACTTAGCTTCCCTCAAAATGGTTGTCCAATTAATTTTCAGCATTCTTATATAAAACTACATCTACAAGGCCTCCGGGGATTTTTTCGCATGTTAACTAATTGTCCAGGATTCGTGGCCATATTTTAAAATTGGATCTATGCAACATGCAAAAACTCTTTTTTCTAATGTTCAAGGACAAGGGCTTGTTGAAATAGAAATGTTCTTCGTTTGATAGAGTGCAGTTTTTGCTTGTCCTATACTGTTCTTTATCTCTGTGATACATCTTCCATCTGATGTTATCCAAGTGACTAGATATCTGAATTTCTGCATTTGCACCAGAATAACGCCATTTTCTTTAATTGCACAGTTATGCGCAATCTGTTCTTTTCACCACCATGACTTCCGCCTTTCTGTTATTCAAGCTAAGGCCCATATCGTCACTTTCTACAACCATTGTATCTATCATTTCTTGTCGTTGCTTCTGACTTGTTGCTATCAAGACGTTTTCATCAATCCAATCCAATCCAATCCTGTATTGGGTTGACCATTGCCCTAGCTTCAACACACCATGTGCTTATGCGATTGAGTTCGGTTTGTAGCTCCACAGCAACCCTGACGATACACTAAAACATCGTCTGCATACGACAATGTCCTCCCCGGTCCTATGATTTGCTCGCTGGTGATTCTCACAGTGTAGGCGTTGAACAGCGCCTGGTAGGCCAGGATATATTGTTATTGGTTCTGAAGTCCAACTGCCACATCTAAAAACTACTTTCCGTTGGAGGAGGGCTGCAGCGATCCAACTAAGGAGGAAAGGACTTATCTTGAGTTCAAGAAGCTGAAGCATTAAAAACTCCAATGGTACTCTGTTGTACGCGTCCTCAAGATCAATTGTTGCAGCAAATGTTTCAATGCCTAAGTTGAAACCTTCATAGACATCATGGGCAAAAACTGCTGCATTGGTCCAGGTTTCTCTTTTTTGGACGGTAAGCTGCTCCATGGTTGGAAAACACTTTGCCTCTCTAGCTGGCTTGATATTTTTCTGGCAATTAACTTCTCCAGCAGCTTGCCTATTGTATTCTGCACGGTTATTACTCGACAAAAAGTCGCTTAAAAGTCGACAGGGTCGACTTCCTTGCACCGGGTTTTATCCCTTATGGCTCGGTCTCTTTCCGCAGCGCGGAAAGCGTCGCCCAAAGCACAAACTCCGTAGCTCTAGCAACGACCCACAGGAGTCTCCAAATTATTTTTACTCGTGAACCGAAAGATGCGGCCCGGAATCGAACCCACAATCTTCGATGCCCGAGTTAAACGGCTTGTATTACTCGATATCCCTGTATATGTGTGTAGAATAAAACGTACTTTTATATAGTAGAGTAAACCACACTTGTATATAGTAGAATAAAACGTACGTTTATGTAGTAGAGTAAAACTTACTTGCATATAGCAGAGTAAAACGTACTTGTATATGGTGAGGTAAAACGTACTTGTATATAGTAGCGTAAAATATACTGTTATATAATTGAGTAAAACATATTTTTATATAGTAGAATAAACCATATTTTTGTATAGTAGAGTAAAACACGTTTGTATAGTACAGAAAACTGTCGAAGCACATACTTGATTTATTTCACTGTCACTATGTCTTCTTCCGAAATGTTCTGGGCCTTGCACCTATCTGAGGCCTTCTTGGCAAGATTTCGGCCCCTCATGTCTGTCTGGCTGCTCTGCTCTAGATAGCGTTCGAAGAGGGCTTTTCTCTTGTTCTCGTCAATTCTCTGCCAGATGAGGTCAGCACCTTGGAAGTCAGGAATACTCTTATTCTTTACTACCCCACTCATGCTTTTATATAGTCGCCAGAACAAGTTCAGTGACTTGTCTGTGCTTACTCTTTGACATACCTCTGCCCATTTTTCACTTTTAACCACCTTACCCAGTTTTTCTTTTTTAAAAATAGCTTACTTACGTGTGCATCTCTCTTTCTAAGTGCATGCAGAGACTTGGATGGGCAACTCTGTTCTTCCTGACATTTTGCCATTTCCTTACAGCACTACGCTTATCCACCCAGGCCTTTTCCACCTCAAAATTCCACCAAGGTGGCTGCTCCCAGCTTTTTTTATTCTGCCTTCAAGCTTTCTGCGCTTGTCGCGCCTTATTTTGCTCACCACAGCTTGCCCTGTACTGTTATACTGGGCAGTCCTGACCGTTGACTTATGCTGTCTGGTTCTGCCTTTCTCCACCAGTATGCTGCAAGGGTGATGGTCGCTGCCGTTGGACCCTTGGACACTCCATATACACACTTTAGTGAGTGAAGGAGAAACCAGCACCAGATCCTCATCACCTGGACGACTTGCTGTTCTGATGACACAGTCACTGTTGATACAAACCAGGTCAATGATTTCAAGTGCAGTCTTGAGCTCCTCCCCCTGTGTGTTGAAGGAAATGTTTCCCCATGATCTGCTTTTCACATTGAAATCGCCACAGAAAGTAACATTTCTCACTTAAGCACTGCCATTTCTGGGAATACACACTCACGTTACGGGCATACACATTGGTAGACCGGACTGAACTCTAACCGCCTGTATTTGTATGTCGTCACTGCCCCAACTGGACATATCTAGCTCTGAAGCCACCGTACTGTCGCGAATGAGAATCGACATTTCCAGGTGTCGCCTTTTGTAGAAACATTGGAAGCCGGCTATTCGGAGTAACTGATCACCCAGTCTCGTCTCCTGGAGCGCTAAAATGTCGTTCATGTATACCAGGTGTTCAAGAATAGGGCCTCGTTGTTTTACGTTGGCACAGTTCTAATATAGAATACGAGTATTCCTGAGGACCAGATGTTCACATTTGAGTCTAAAAAGCCCTGCTCCACCTCGTCTGCTTTGACGCTTACGGCTTATCCGCCGCCTTGTTAGGTTGACTGCCCTCCGCACGGAGCACAAACGCTGTTCCACCATGTTGAATAACCGAACACCACAAAAACACACACGCTGCGAAAATTCACTCAAGGATTGCTTCGCTCAATACACGAACTCCGTAGCATCGGCGAAGATCTTGTGAAGAAACTCCTCGTTTTACATCCTGGTACACAGATTACACACAAGAGATGAAAATAGATTACACACAAGAGATGAAAATATCCATCTCCTACGCGATAAAGGGAACGGTCACAAAACAACACAACCTTCCGGCTCCATCTTGACCGGAACTTCACACCATTGAGCATGAAAAGAGACCCGTTGCTTACTTCGTATATAACATGCCGTAATATTGTAGAGTAAAAATTGCTGTAATACTTTACTCTGGTAAAGTGAATTGTATAGTTTAGTTTAGTTTAGTCGACGGATCAACATCACGGCACACGGGTACAACCCATAAGTGCTCCGTTCTTCTCCTAACTCAAACCTGAGTCTGGAGAAACTCAGCTCAGTTCACGAACTCCGTAGCACCGGCGAGGATCCTGAAATACTTTGGGTAGATTTTTAACACGAAATTTTGCCCGGGCAGCGCCGTTAGGCTACTCTTTTTCGATTTCCAACTGCCAAGGGATTTTTTTTACGTGCGCAACAATACACACGGGCATCCGATCTCACTACCCAGAGACCAGGGGAAATTTTTACTAGAAGTCCACGTGAAAAAATCCCGGTCCTCACCGGGATCAATGTAGCGTGATAGAGTAAAACGTGCTATCCTGTGTAATGTTCTCTCTACCGCCCACCTCTATATCTCCACCCCCCCCTCTCTCTCTCTCTCTCTCTCTCTCTCTCTCTCTCTCTCTCTCTCTCTCTCTCTCTCTCTCTCTCTCTCTCTCTCCACCAACACAACTCCCACACAATCTTGGCTTATATTATCATCTCACAGCCTAAACTAGCAGACGATTCCCAACTACACAAGCTGAATATTAATATCGTGAAAATGTTATTAACTGCGGAAAAAACGGCAACCTGGCATTTCATCTGGCAAAGATGCATATTATGAGGGTCTGTGTGATTTAATTCGAACAGTTCTTGTATCGACATTTTTGAATAAATGAACATTGGCCGATAAATCTGCGCAACTGAACGCCATGCAGCGGATGAATCTATTTTGAGAAATGAGTTTTCTTGCGCGCAGATTGTGTCATTGATGACAAAGTAAGGCTGAGTGTTGAAACAAGATTGGCTGAAAGGAAAAATGGTAACACTCGAAAAGAATTCATGTGATAAAAGAATAAAGCGTTTTTTTTTTTTACCTAAACTGTATTTGTTGAGTTGATTTGAGTCAATAACGGATATCACAACATTCATGTAGCCTAAAAGAAGGCTTGCATTGAGTTGGTTGAGAGCCTATGGCCCAGTCTGGGTTGAGCTAATTCAAGAACCGGCATCACTGCAATCGGGACATTCCCATACGCGCTCAGTCCTCATCTTCAACAACCATCAAAGAGTTCTAATTATGAGTCCGTCTGGAATTCCTCTGAGTACTCTCCAGACCATGGTGATTTCTGTGTTCTTCCACACAATATACTCATGAACCCAAAGAGCCCTGATCACATCTGCATTATCGTGCAGACCCAGCCAGTCTCCCCATCTACTCTTCTCCCAACACACCAGCATGCCCTGGGGAAATGATCCAATTGATGATTTTGATTTTTCAATTAAAGCAAGCCACTCTGCCCGAAGCATGCATGTCTTCACCCTTCTCATCATGACCTGTGGGTCCTTTACAATCCAGCCAGCGGAACGCCGCAGTGACTGCCGCCACCTTAATTCTCAGACTCATATGCCAGGTTCTCCTTCACTAAACACTCTCAACTAACCTTCGTTAGCTTCGGTACCTTTTTGCCTCTTAGCACAGAGTCAACCGTGTAGATCATGGGTGGGGAACCTTTTTTTCTGCAAAGAAGCAATTTAGATATTTATAACGTCATTCGTGGGCCATTCACTATTATCAACCTAAAGTAACCCCCGATGTGATGGCTGGAGCTGCTTCTCTTGGGTGGGGCGTGTGATGTTACATGGTACTGATGATTTTGCAACTGGCAACTACTACTCTAGGTTTGCAAGAGCCAGTCTTGAGCGCGGTCGACTCTATGCCATGATAAATTCCAAAACAACCAAATGACCAACAAACCAATCAAACAACAATTCAATCAAACAACCAACCAATCAAAAAAGTAAAAATTAATTTGATCTTGACTGTTTTATAATTCTACTACGCAATCCTGTTCACTTTCCATTTACTACTTTGGGTATGTCTGAGTGTTGCCACGTTTTTCCTACATTGTTCTTGCTGGAATTCAAATGTCCTGACCGATTGTTTGATTTACTTATGTATCGTATCTAACACCCTTTTTCTATCTAGACAATGCATTTTTAGCAACGATCTTCCAGCCAATTTTCTCTTGCTAATTTATTCTTGGTGTCTATTTTTTTTTTCCAATTTTCATATACATGCTCCTTCCCAGAGAGCTTTGCGTGGCAGCGGGGCTTAATACACTCACGCTTAAATTTCCAGTGCGCTGATGACGCGGTGTGGAGTCCATTCCCTACACCTTTTCAATTGAACCTCAACGTTGACTTCTCGTTCAGAAAGCAATGGCAAACTACTGAACGTAAAATTGACTAGACAATCAAGTGGGATCGAGGTTAATAGCCACGTTCTGCACAGAACTAGCAACATTTAAAAAGCTCCATCCCAAATGGGAATTATTATTCTTCCACTGATGTCTTTCTTGTGTACTACTCAATATTTAATTCCTACGCGTGCAATAACAGACACGTAGTGTGCGATGACGAAATGTTTATAAGGCGGTCACGCGAAGATATCTAATTATGCATAATTAATATAATTGCGTGGAAAGCATTTTAATTTCCTTCCATAAACTTTATAACCGTAGGCTTCCTCATGTGGGTTGCAGTTTTGGGTTATAGTTTAGGTTCATGAAATGGCCGGTCCTGTTCAGTACGTTGGCCCCATAACAGTCTGTCGAAATGTCTCTTTATCTTAAGCCAGATGTCCTACCTCTTGTTACTGTCACGTGTAACTGTCTCTCTATCATATGCCATATGTCCGACCTCTGTTGCTGTCACGTGTAAATGTTTCTCTATCATAAGCCAGATATCCCGTCTCTGTTGCTGTCACGTGTAAATGTCTCTCTATCATAAGCCAGATATCCCGTCTCTGTTGCTGTCACGTGTAAATGTCTCTCCATCATAAGCCAGATATCCCGTCTCTGTTGCTGTCACGTGTAAATGTCTCTCTATCATAAGCCTGATGTCCCGTCTCCGTTGCTGTCACATGTAAATGTCTCTCTATATCATAGATCAGATGTCCCGCTACTGTTGATGTCACCTATAAATGTCCCTCTATCATAAGCCAGATGTCCGGCCCCTGTTGCTGTCACTTGTAAATGTCTCTTTATCATAATCCAGATGTCCCGTATATGTTGCTGTCACGTGTGTAATACATCTTGAAACCATCTATGTGGGGGTCTTTCTCTTATTTCTCTCTACGGTAATATTATAGGTACTATGTTATAAATTACACCAACAGTATGACGCACTACCTCGAGCTGCTGCTATTACTGCTTCTGTTGCTGTCACCTCTCTCCTCCTCCTCCTCCTCCTATTCTTCATCTTCTTCCTCTTCTTCATCATCATCTTCTGCCTTTAAGATTCCCAATGGAGTATTGGTCCACACACCACAAACCCTGTGTATGCCAGGTGATTGTTTGATGGTTGAATGTTTGCTGAATTTGTCTAGGATATGAAATAGGCAGTCTCACATCAACCCTGTGTAGTCATGTACACAATGTTACAGTGTTACTACTCTTTACTTTGTGAACCTCGTAACAGATTGGCTACAACTTTTAGCTATTAACGGTAGCTTGGTCTTTTGATTAAGATCGAAGTATAGTATCTGCACTTGATCTGGCCAGGGTCCACCAGCAAAGGCGGTCATCGAACGACACACAGGGACATGGAGACCTGATGGGGCAGCTCTGGCATGTTCATATGAAACTGTTGTTGTTTTTTTGTTTTTTGTTTGTTTTGTTTTGTTTTGTTAAAAGGGCTCGCGGTTTCCCCAGGGGTCAGTGCTGCCCCATCAGGTCCTGTCCATATGAAACGAGATCTGAAATGTTTGATTCTTGTGTTTTCCCAGCATGTTTTTAGTTATTTCATGCCGCTAATATTAAAATATTGTTTGTAATCATTTCATTGTGTCAAGATCTGGAATAGCGCTATTTAGCCCAAGGCGTGAAAGAGAACATATTAAGGAAAGGAAATGTAAAACTGTGCACCTGCACTAAAAAGTCATGCTAGCAAAATCCTCATGCGAATCATCGTGAAGAGGATTAAAAATAAATTAGAATATGAGCAGTAAGAGTGCAGGCGGGTTTCAAACAGGAAAGTTGAACCAGGGATAATATCTTCAAAATTAGAACCATCTTTGAGAAATGCAGACAGTACAATATAGGTCTTTGAGGTTGCTTCCTGGAAGAGAATAGGCAGGAGTCGAGCAGCACGAAGACGGACACAGGATATCGCAGATACCTTGGCATGGGAGTGCATGAGGCGAGAGAAATATAGGGAGATAGAGATGCACAGGAATGAGAGCAACGTTCTGGAAATGACCTGCTGTTGATGAATAATTTCATTTTTTATTGTTCAGTAAATTAAACATGTCAAAAAGCACAGTCTAGTTAACCTTGTTCGTGTCATATGTAGTATTGCTACAGCTACAGCTGCTGCTGCTGCTGCTACTACTACTACTGCTGCTGCTGCTGCTGCTGCTGCTACTACTACTACTGCTGCTGCTGCTACTACTACTGCTGCTACTACTACTACTGCTGCTGCTGCTGCTGCTGCTGCTGCTGCTGCTGCTGCTGCTGCTGCTGCTGCTGCTGCTACTGCTACTGCTACTGCTACTGCTACTGCTACTGCTACTGCTACTGCTACTGCTACTGCTACTGCTACTGCTACTGCTACTGCTACTGCTACTGCTACTGCTACTGCTACTGCTACTGCTACTGCTACTGCTACTGCTACTGCTACTGCTACTGCTACTGCTACTGCTACTGCTACTGCTACTGCTACTGCTACTGCTACTGCTACTGCTACTGCTACTGCTACTGCTACTGCTACTGCTACTGCTACTGCTACTGCTACTGCTACTGCTACTGCTACTGCTACTGCTACTGCTACTGCTACTGCTACTGCTACTGCTACTGCTACTGCTACTGCTACTGCTACTGCTACTGCTACTGCTACTGCTACTGCTACTGCTACTGCTACTGCTACTGCTACTGCTACTGCTACTGCTACTGCTACTGCTACTGCTACTGCTACTGCTACTGCTACTGCTACTGCTACTGCTACTGCTACTGCTACTGCTACTGCTACTGCTACTGCTACTGCTACTGCTACTGCTACTGCTACTGCTACTGCTACTGCTACTGCTACTGCTACTGCTACTGCTACTGCTACTGCTACTGCTACTGCTACTGCTACTACTACTACTACTACTACTACTACTACTACTACTACTACTACTACTACTACTACTACTACTACTACTACTACTACTACTACTACTACTACTACTACTACTACTATTTCATTGAACATTTCATTGAACAAACCGGAATTCTAACCTGTCGTCTCCAAATGAAGACAGTGCCTCGCTGATGGAACAAGTGTACTTAAACGAATGGCCAACTTGCAGCCTCTACAGACGTGTCATCATTAGTCAGGTCGTCTGTGGCTTAGCGACAATGAACTTAATGTTCACAATCCCTAGATACCAGATTTGGAGTCAGCCTAGGGCTATTCGGCAGCAGACCACCTCGCGTTAATGTCCACAGTAGTATGATCGTCGGCCTGAACTGATGTCAGCTCTGTTTATTTCCTGTCTTCTATTAGTGCCCATCTATACAAGCACTGATCGAATCTTAGCTTAGAATTAGTGATGTCATAATACATGGTGTATTTTTAATGACCGTGCAGTGTTTGAAAATATTTACACCCTATACTTCGCAGGGGTCCTCGATAGCTGGCTTTTTTTGCCGGCGTATGGTCATGTATTCAAAACCATCTTGAAGATGAATTTCAGTGAATTGGGTTTCCAGGTCAACCCACCCTTAGAGGGTACCAGTAAATGTTCGGGAATGTAAAGGCTGCTGGTTTCTTGTTGATCACATTACCCATGCAGTGCCAGTCTGTGTAAAAACTATGGAGTCGATGGTGTGAAAAGGTGTCCTTTAGTTTACTTTGTTCTATTTGTAATACTTTACACTTCGATGGCAGTAGCTGTACTATTCTGAAAATTAATATGGTAAGGAAGTTAAACTATTCTGAAAGGTAATGAGTTATAAAAATTAAACTATTCTGAGAGATAATGGGGTATAGAAGTTCAACTACTCTTAAAGATAATGAGATATAGAAGTAAATCTTCAGCAAGACAAGCTTTAAGAGGTGAAATCATACACATATTTAGGAAGCAATACGCGGATTTTACAATAAGAATTCAAAAGGCAAGAGAAGCTGTTATAACAATAGAAAATGAGTAAACGTCAAAAGAAATGAAAACTAGCCCCAAGTTGAGAATATTTCACTTCGACTTTGAATGACTACTGCTGTACTGACTACTGTTGTCCGTTCTGTGCCGAAGCGGTTACGGACGTTCGTAATCCCACATACCGATTTCGAAACACGGCTAAGGGAGATTTGGCAACAGACGGCCTTGTGTTGATTTTCATACGATGATATGAGTGCCGGTCGTTCAGAAAGTAATGGATAAACTACTGAACGTAAACTTGAGCAGAAATCATAAACAGAATTAGGTATAAATGGAGTAGTATAACTTCTCGCTAGATCACTAACAACACTGGAATTAGGTATAAATAGAGTAGTATAGCTTCTCGCTAGATCACCGACAACGGTTGAATTAGGTATAAATGGAGTAGTTTAACTTCTCGCTAGATCACCGACAACGGTGGAATTAGGTATAAATAGAGTAGTATAGCTTCTCGCTAGATCACCGACAACGGTGGAATTAGGTATAAATGGAGTAGTATAACTTCTCGCTAGATCACCGACAACGGTTGAATTAGGTATAAATGGAGTAGTTTAACTTTTCGCTGGATCACCGACAACGGTGGAATTAGGTATAAATGGAGTAGTATAACTTCTTGCTAGATCACCGACAACGGTGGAGTTAGGTATAAATAGAGTAGTATAACTGCTCGCTAGATCACAGACAGCAGTGGAATAAGGTATAAATGGAGTGGTATAACTTCTCGCTAGATCACCGACAACGGTGGAATAAGGTATAAATGGAGTAGTATAACTTCTCGCTAGATCACCGACAACGTGGAATTAGGTATATATGGAGTAGTATAACTTCTCGCTAGATCACTGACAGCAGTGGAATAAGGTATAAATGGAGTAGTATAACTTCTCGCTAGATCACCGACAACGGCGGAATTAGGTATAAATGGAGTAGTATACCTGCTCGCTAGATCACCGACAGCAGTGGAATAAGGTATAAATGGAGTAGTATAACTTCTCGCTAGATCACCGACAACGGTGGAATTAGGTATACATGGAGTAGTATACCTGCTCGCTAGATCACCGACAACGGTGGAATTAGGTTTACATGGAGTAGTATACCTGCTCGCTAGATCACCGACAACGGTGGAATTAGGTATACATGGAGTAGTATACCTGCTCGCTAGATCACCGACAACGGTGGAATTAGGTACACTGGAGTCTGGTTAAGTAGAAGTCAGAGGGGCCGAAGGAATTTGTTCTACTTATCAGAAATTCTTATCCAGACTGCACACATTTACACTAATACCGTGCAGTAGCATTGAGTAAAATGATTGTGCCACTAACACAGTTAGTGAACAGTTGAGTTGAGAACCGACATCACTGCACTCAGTATATTCCCATACGTGTTCCGTCCCTTCGTTCAACAGCCAGCGAAGAGTCATACTACTAATCGTTCCCACCGCTATCTGATTAAAAGTTCTCCTGGTCTTCCTTCTCAGTTTTGAGATTCTTCCAGAACCCCTGCCGATCCCCCGCAATCTCATTCTTTCCACATATGGGTTCTCAATCTGATCCTTCGCCTTCCCACCTGGTCCCACAAGCGCACGACCACCTCCCCCTTGTCCATAGGCAAACTACCACCAAGAGGTGCATTCTCTGCTAGCCTATCAGCCTGTTCATTCCCCCGTAACCCCGCATGGCCAGGGCAAAATATCCATACAATTCTCACAATCTGTGACCTCTGAAGCGACGAGAGCCATTCCACACGAAACATTCCTTTCTCCACCTTACTAAACATACTCTTTGAATCCGTAATGAGTACAACGTGTGTTGCAGTGGTCTCCTCTAGCCACTGGAATGCTGCTGTTACTGCCACCACCTCCATTCTCATGCTGGAGGTCGTAGTCTTATATGCCAATCTCCTTTTTCAAGACTCGTCCATTAGCATTTGCAATAAAGCCCCAGCCGCTACGTCTGTTTCTCACCACTGACCCATCGGTGTAGATGACTACGTCACCTTGATGTGTGTTCCTCTGGATCAGCTGTTGCACTTCAAACTCAGTGCGGCCCGCTGCCCATTCTCTGCACTCACGACCCAGTGTTATTATTACACTGTGCCAGTCAGTGATGTCTTCCGGACCTTCGACCCACTCTCTTTCACGATTGATGGTCTCTAGATCACACACCTGACGTATAGAAAGTTCTGCCTGTGCCATCCAGGACCTGCCTCGTCTTAGTTTATGACCCTTGACCAAATCCATTGCTGCATGCAGCGGGTGATCCATGTCTGCGGCAACTCTCAGGTACCATTAGACCTGAAGGACCCTATGCCTATCCGTCATTGTTTGTTGCGCCAGGATATGCCTCATGCATATAATTGATGTGTCCTTTGTGCACCCCAGGATTAACCGCATGGCAGCATTCTGTATGCGCTCCAACCTTTCAAGCTGGATCTTTGATACTGTCAGCAGCCCCAAACCATATTCAATGACATAAATTATTAACTGCTGAAAGAGTCTGTACAGCATCCTCTGATCTATCCCGGTTGCTTTCATAACCCTCAATGCATTAAGTCCCCTACCAGCCTTCACCACCAAGGCCTCCACGTGAACCTTAAAAGACAAACACCTGTCAAAGGTGATACCCAAGTACTTCAATTTACTCTCTCGACTAAGAGGACATCCATTCAAAATAATACCTGGGACATCTGCCTTCACGATCCCGTTATCCAGGGAGTACCGCACAACTGATGCCTTGTCTGGGTGTGTAATGGCTCTGCGTCCCTGTACTACTCCGCTACCCTGTTTACTGCCAACTGAAAGTCTTTCGTCAAACTGGCACTGGCTCTGCCCTATTTGTACACAAGCACATCATCTACAAATGTCAAGATTCTACCCACACCTGGTGTCTCAATAGTTGCGATTTTGCTGGTGTAGATATTAAAGAGCACTGGGGATAAGGCAGATCCCTGCGGCAACCCAGGTGTAATAGTACAGGGCTGAGAAGTCCAGGAACCCATGCGCAGTGCAACCTTACGCTCATAAAGGACTGCCGCAACCCATCTAACAAGGCAAGGGCAGACTTCCATGTCCAACAGTGTGTGTATTAAGCAATCATACCTGACCCTGTTATACGCATAATCCAGGTCAAGAGCTACCGCCACTTTCTCCTGTTTATCCTGGAAGCCCTCGAAGACATCAAATGCAGAAGTCGCACCATTGGCCCAGGTGTCCTTCCCAGGCCTTAACTCCCGAGTCCTTAGGTAAGCAGAATACGACTTTCCAAATGTCGCTGGAGCCTGCGTGCTACTATCTTTTCGAGGACTTTGCCATACGTGTTTTGCAGGGTTATGATTCGGTATCCATTAAGTCTGGAGTGATCCTTACCTGGCTTTGGGAGTGAGACAAGGTAGCTATGTAGCCAATCGTGGGGTATTTCCGCCGTATTGATGCTTAGATTGAAACAAAGATCCATCTCCCCTGTCGTGAAATCACTCCAAGTTTACAATCAGATGTCAAAAATACCAAGGACAGTCAGAGTAACAGCTGCAGGTGTTTACTAGGGAGGTCGGTGAGATCAATCAATACACCGTCCTTTGAAAGTTCCCCACCAGTCAGGAAATTGTAACCATGTGGTTGTAACACGCGGGCTTGTTTTGGTTGTCCGGACAGGAGGAGACAACTGGGGACATTGATTAAAAACAAGGGAGATAAGAACTTATTCTGAAATGGATAATCTGCCCCTGGGACCATCTGATGTGTTTTGTTTTGGTTGTTGAAACAAGCGAGACAACTTTTGCATTGGTTGCGCAAAGGGGAGAGAACCTATTCGGAAATGGATAGTCTGCCCTTGGAATCATCTGATGTGTTGACATCAAAGACTTCACTAGAGCTTCCGGCTCTTTGTGACATAAACAAGACTTGTGTACGTTAGTGTTGAAGAAAACGTTGACTAGAGCAGACGTGCTTTGTCACTACAGTTGTGGATTTTAATAACAACTACCGTGTGCGGGATTTATTAGATCTAATTTTACACGTGCCTGTTATGGCAAAATGTAAATGCGATTTAGAAGAACTGCTGTGTGGCCTAAGGTATAATAGATAGTATAATTAAGCCTAATTAATGTAAGCAGTAGCTTTCGTAAAACTAGCTAGAGTAGTGAAGTGATGATTAGCTCTGTTAGTTGAGAATAGAGTAGGGAAGGGAGAATTAGCTCTACTAGTGAGAATCGTGTAGTGGGGTGATATTTGGAGAGATTTAAGAATGGGTTGGGAGATGGGGGAAGTGTCCAATGGTGGGATCTTTCAGTGGGGTGCCCACTGGGGTTCTGCACGCTGTTTATTGGTCTTTCCTTGTCATAACCTGATTCAGATTGAAGGGATGAGCAACTCTGCTCTATGACAGAGTTGGTTCACTGATAACAATCTCTGAGCAGGGCAGTAGGCCTACATTCAGCTAGTAGGGATTAGTATCAGGCGGCCTTCACCAGATGTGGTCTCTTTCTCTAACAGGTTCCCCTACGTCTATGAGGAAGCTCTACATTGGGTTTGATGGAGGTCAACTCTCATTGAGAAGAACATCCAATGAACCTTCACTTTATGTTTATATGATGAATAAATACCCAGAAGAAAGTACAATCAGCACTGTTTATGCTAGGCCTAGAATCCAGAGGGTTCATACGAACCGGGCTCAAGTGAGAGAAACATTATAAATGATTCTTTTACAATAGGGATTCACCCAGGGTAGGTGATACTCGTTTCTTCACCACATACCACTGAACAATAGAGTCTAGAGAAAGACATTTTGACATGAAGTTCTCGTGGAATAATTTAGTACAGTGAAGAAGTACTTTAGAACAGTTTGTGTGTGACAATCTATGAACATGGATTACAACAAATGTGAGACCGTTGACATTGAAACCTAGTTTTCACGGTACAGTGATCCGTACTTAATTGAGTTATAGGGACTGTAGTCTTTACAGTGATTGACAGATCCATGATTAAGGTTATACAATAACCATTTTTGGTGGATCATGCATCTAGTCGACCCAGTGGATCCCGGAGAAAGTCAACGTCGGGAAGAAGAGGCGCATCAATCGGTGAGGTGTTCACGTACTAAGCTCTCGTGCTGTGGTGTACCCTTGCTATGATGATCATCTGACTTGGCTCCTGATCTGCTACCCTGAATCTACATACACACTAGAATATTCGACATACATTCTACACAGTACACACACACACACACCTCTCACACCCATACTCTTTGCTTTAATAAATTATTTTGTATTTATTTGTTAAAGCTAGAGTTGTTGAGTATGTTGTGTTGGGGAAGAGTGAGAGGGGGCATGATCTAGGGGTGAGTGAGAGTGAGAAAGAGGTGTCTGCAGACTGACGAAGTTTTGTGGACGGAGTCTGGTGGTTTCTCTAGGACAATAATATTGGGTTAATAAAAATGTGGGTGTTGATTCTCCTCACTCCAGGGACGACACTAAAGTAAGAAGAGATAACTTACGACATTTATTTGGGGCTCGTAAACGTGATCTTTGGACAGCGGGATCTATCGTAAACGTGATCTTTGGACAGCGGGATCTCTTGTAGACGGGATCTGTTGACAGCAGGATCTCCTGACAACTGGGTCCTTTGACACGGAATCTTTAGTTAAGGGACGGAGATATTGTTAGAGAGAGAATCCAGCTAGAGTGAATGTGGATAGGGGTTAAGACACATTTATTACCTGTTCACACTTCACACGTCTGCATAGGTCTGTGGTCCTGATTCTGCTCTTGTCACTGAATGATTGTGTTGTGTTGTGCTGTGTGTTATTAAATATATAGAGTAACTGTAATTGTTCATTACCGATATATTTCTCTAGGAGATAATCTACACTCTATCTGCTGACTTACCTCTCTGAAAAATGGCCACTTCTAAACTAACCACGGCAGAACTAAGAGCAAAAGGGGGAAGAAATGGGTTTGTCGGGTTCTGTCCTAACAGATTACATACAGGAGGTGGAGAGGGAGTTTCGTCAAGCAGAAAGGGAAGATCGAAAGGCCGAGTTGGAATTCAGAAGGATGGAGTTAGAAAAAGCAGCTAAAAAATTGGAAGCAGAACAAGCTGCTAGGCAATTGGAAGCAGAACAAGCTGCTAAGAAATTGGAAGCAGAGCAAGCCATGAGAAGGCTGGAAATTGAAGCTGAGCAGGCAGCTAAGAAACTTGAAGCTGAGCAGGCAGCTAAGAAACTTGAAGCTGAGCAGGTAGCTAAGAAACTGGAATTTGAAGCTCAACAGGCAGCTAGGAAACTTGAAGTTGAGGAAGCTACTAGGAAACGGGAAGCGGAGCAAGAGGCTCAGAAAAGGGAGCACGAGTACCGGATGAGGGAACTAGAGTTGAAGAGGCAATCTAATGCGGAAACTGAGGGAGCAGTTGTTGGTTCCTCCATCCCAGGCTCAACCCCAGCAGGTGGACATAGTTACCATGCTATGAAGTTCCATCTAGCAATCTACGAGGAGGACAAGGAGAAGATTGACCAGTACCTTCAACGCTTCCAGGCCATGTCTGTTGCTATGGGTCTGGATCGTGACAAATGGTGTCTTAAGCTATCCCAGGGATTACGCGGGACCGGTTACGAGGTTTATTCTCGCCTGCCACCAGGACATGAGAACAATTATGACGAATTGAAGACGGCTCTGCTGAAACGATTCGAGGTTACGTCACATACCTACCGGAAAAATTTCCAGCAGCGAAACGAGAACCGGGGGAGTTGTTTGCCGCCTACAGTTTGCGTCTAAAATCCTATCTCCATAAGTGGATGGATTTGGCTGGCTTCGCACATGACTATGAGAGGCTGGAAGAGCTCATGGTTGTCGACCAGCTGAAGAAGCAAATGTCGAAACCTCTCAGGACATTCCTGGGAGAACAAGGAGCGGAACGTATTGACCTCGTGACAAAATTAGCAGAACGGTTCGTCGAGGTACATGGGGAGGCAGGGGAAAACCTTTCCACCAACACCAAAAGTCAGGAGAAACATGACAAGAAGAAAGCCAAAAACCCAGGAACCAAAAAGGGGGAACCTTATGTAAAAACTTCAGAGGATAGTTCAGAGAAGAAGAAGGAGGGAAGCAAGAGCACTTCGAGCTCTACACCAAAACGACCGTGGTCGGAGAAGTGGTGTTCAATTTGTAAGTCACCCTCTCACAATACGAGGGACTGCAAATCGAAGACTAAGAGCCCTCACTTCGCAGCATGTCAAGTGACGTCCAAGGAGGTTGTCACTGAAAATGCCAAGGTCAACAAGGAAGCTCGCCACCAGGAGAGCTCACTCAAGTCCGGCACTAGAAAATCTAGGACAGGAAAATGGTGCAACCAATGCAAGTCAAACACGCACAATGCTATTGACTGCAGAGGAAAGTCAGGAGATTCTCAATTCGTCGTGTGCCCCGGGAAACCTAAGGTGGAGCCCACCAAACAGGTCGAGGCCGAGGAAGAGACTCCAGACCAGGAAAAACCACCTGTAGTGGAATTGGTAGAGGTTAACGGTCGTCAAGTGGAGTGTTTGTACGACACAGGACTGGACTGGGAGGCCGTGATATCTGCGGATCTAGTACACCCAGAACAATTCACAAGTGAGACCATGGAGATACAGCCTGCACAGAAGAGTGCTGTGGCCATGAAGTTGCCCATTGCTAACGTGGAGATTCGGCCAAGGTATGTCACCGGCACAATCAAGGCCGCTGTATTGACCGATCCCATTTTCCGCGTCATCCTCGGTTGCCGGTATGTCTTTCTGGGAATGCCCAGAGAGCCAATCTATATGGGAGCAATACAGACTCGCTCTCAGACGAGAACGGTAGAGGCAGAAGCAATTGTGACTAACCCAATGCCGGGGGAGCTACGAACTGCCCAGAGTGAGGATGCTACTTTACATCCTTGCTACAAAAAGCTGCAGAGAAGTGCTGATCCACCAGGACGTGAGAAGTCTTACATGAATAATAGGATACTCTATAGGAGAGCAGGAAGAGGAGACAACCTATACGGCCAGTTGGTCGTCCCGAAAGCTCACCGGTCCCAGATTCTTCATATGGGGCATACCATCGCCTTTAGCGGACATATGGGTATTGCCGCCGCCATGCAGCGGATTTCCTGCCACTACTATTGGCTGGGAATGACAGATGATGTGCGTCGGTATGTAAAGTCATGCCCTGAGTGCCAGAGGGTGGCACCGAAACACTGGACAGCACCGGTGGTCTTGGGTGAGATGCCCATCATGAACTCTCCTTTCGAGAGGGTAGCCATCGATATCGTGGGTCCACTTCCTAGGACTAGGAAGAGGAACATGTATATTCTCACAATGGTGGATTGCTGTACAATGTGGGGTGAAGCCATACCGTTGACCACGATTGACTCGAAACGAGTGGCGGACGCACTGATGGAGGCCTTTACCAGATTAGGCTTTCCGGATCAAATTCTGACGGACAATGGGTCCCAGTTTTGTGGAAAGCTCATGGAGGAAGTATTTAAGGTGTTCCAATCTAATCACATACATACCAGCCCTTACCATCCTCAAGCCAATGGACAAGTAGAGCGTTTCAACGGCACGTTGATGACAATGCTCAGGAAACTGGCCCAGGAAAAACCTGATAGGTGGGATGAATATATCCCATCAGCACTCTTTGCCTATCGGGAAGTTCCTCATGGCTCAACAGGACTACCAACCGCTACTTTGCTGTTTGGTCGTCCAATCAAAGGACCGTTGGAAGCCATGTTGAGGAGTTGGACTGAAGAGGGAACGTCAGAAGAATTGATCTCCTCTTACAAATATGTGGAGGAACTGAAAGAAAAACTTCACAAGGGATGGACTCTGGCGAATCAAAACTTGAAAAAGGCCAGAAAAAGACATGCGGCTTACTACAACCGTAGGTCTAAAGACAGATCTCTAGAGGTGGGAGACAAAGTCTTGTTGCTACTCCCAACGGGAAACAACAAACTGGAGATAGGTTGGCAAGGACCATTTCCCGTGGAAAGGGTGATATCCAGAACCAACTATCAGATCCGGATCCGGGGAAAGTCGAAGATTTTCCATATCAATCTCCTGCGGAAATACGAGGAGAGACCCGGAGACAAAGCAGCTCACCTCATGGCAATGGCAGTTGCAGTGGAGACTGAAGTGGGAACCAACGAGGGCAGGAAATATCCCTTGGTACACCAGGAAATCTATAGGGATGTGCAAGTGACCCCTGATCTGACTTCCCAGGAGAGGTAAAGGATAACCCAGGTTCTCGAGTCTCATCATGCGATACTGACTGATAAACCAGGACGAACGAGGTTGGTGGAGTTCGAGATGACGTTGACCACCCAAGAGCCTGTTCGCCAAAAGGTTTACCCAGTGCCATTCTCTAAAGAAAAGGTCCTGAAGGAGGAAATACAAAAACTGCTGGAGGATGACGTGACTGCGCCATGCACATCCCCATACAATGCGGGGGTAGTTTTGTTACGCAAACCTAGTGGAGAACACCGGTTGTGTATAGACTACCGACTTCTGAACAGTCATACACAATTTCAGGTGGAACCTTTGCCGAATCCAGCGCAGTTATTCGCTAGGCTCCATAAGGCTCAGTACTTTTCAAAGGTGGATCTGTGTCGGGGGGTACTATCAGATACCTGTCAAACCGGAGATTCGACCACTGCTGGCCTTCAGTACACCCAGTGGACACTACGAATTCAAGGTCATGCACTTTGGACTCAGCAATGCAACTAGTGTGTTTACTCGCATGATGAGGACCTTGTTAGATCCCTTACAGAATCCGTCCATTGTATCATTCATGGATGATATTCTGATTTCCAGTGACAGCTTGGATGACCATTTGCAATCCTTGTAGAGAGTTTTTAATAGACTCAAGGAAGCAGGGCTTGCCGCTCGTCCAACCAAATGCATGATTGGTTAACAGACTCTGGAATTTCTGGGTCACACCATCACTCCAGGACAAATCGTCCCAGAGGAAAAGAACCTAGAAAAAATCAGAAGTGCACCAAGGCCAAAATAGAAGAAGGATGTGAGATCCTTTCTCTCGTTATGTGGGTTTTACCAAAAATGTATCCCACATTTTACTGAAATGGGAGCTCCATTGACGGAAACCTTGAAAAAAAGGATTCCCGGACCAAATCGTTTGGACACCAGAATGCGAGACTGCCTATAGTCAGTTGAAGGAGGCCTTGATCAGCAGACCTGTGTTACAGCTCCCTGACATTTCCAAACCATTTGTGTTGAGAACGGATGCGAGTGGGATTGGGATTGGGGCAGCTTTGTTACAGGAAGGGAAAGACGATGCTTCGGTTTTGAAACCTGTGGCATACGCAAGCAAGAAACTTCTCCAGGCTGAGAGGAATTATTCGACCATCGAGAGAGAGTGCTTGTCTCTCGTATGGGCCGTGCAAAAATTCAAGCCCTATTTGTATGGAGTTCAGTTTCGGGTCCAGTCGGATCATCAGTCCCTGATGTTCCTGGCTACTTCTCAGAAGCTCAACACCCATTTGATGCGGTGGTCGTTGTTACTTCAACCCTACAATTTCACAGTGGAGTATATCCCTGGGAAGGAAAATGTTGGAGCGGACTTCTTGTCAAGACACCCAGCTCCTGAAGAAGAGGAATGAATCATCTGGATTGAACTTGCAGTGGAAAAGTGTGAGATGGACTACTCTCTTAAGAGGGGGCCTATGTCGTGAAATCACTCCAAGTTTACAATCAGATGTCAAAAATACCAAGGACAGTCAGAGTAACAGCTGCAGTTGTTTCCTAGGGGGGTCGGTGAGATCAATCAATACACCGTCCTTTGAAAGTTCCCCACCAGTCAGGAAATTGTAACCATGTGGTTGTAACACGCGGGCTTGTTTTGGTTGTCCGGACAGGAGGAGACAACTGGGGACATTGATTAAAAACAAGGGAGATAAGAACTTATTCTGAAATGGATAATCTGCCCCTGGGACCATCTGATGTGTTTTGTTTTGGTTGTTGAAACAAGCGAGACAACTTTTGCATTGGTTGCGCAAAGGGGAGAGAACCTATTCGGAAATGGATAGTCTGCCCTTGGAATCATCTGATGTGTTGACATCAAAGACTTCACTAGAGCTTCCGGCTCTTTGTAACATAAACAAGACTTGTGTACGTTAGTGTTGAAGAAAACGTTGACTAGAGCAGACGTACTTTGTCACTGCAGTTGTGGATTTTAATAACATCTACCGTGTGCGTGATTAATTAGATCTAATTTTACACGTGCCTGTTATGGCAAAATGTAGATGCGATTTAGAAGAACTGCTGTGTGGCCTAAGGTATAATAGATAGTATAATTAAGCCTAATTAATATAAGCAGTAGCTTTCGTAAAACTAGCTAGAGTAGTGAAGTGATGATTAACTCTGTTAGTTGAGAATAGAGTAGGGAAGGGAGAATTAGCTCTGCTAGTGAGAATCGTGTAGTGGGGTGATATTTGGAGAGATTTAAGAATGGGTTGGGAGATGGGGGAAGTGTCTAATGGTGGGATCTTTCAGTGGGGTGCCCACTGGGGTTCTGCACGCTGTTTATTGGTCTTTCCTTGTCATAATCTGATTCAGATTGAAGGGATGAGCAACTCTGCTCTATGACAGAGTTGGTTCACTTATAAAAATCTCTGAGCAGGGCAGTAGGCCTACATTCAGCTAGTAGGGATTAGTATCAGGCGGCCTTCACCAGTTGTGGTCTCTTTCTCTAACAGGTTCCCCTACGTCTATGAGGAAGCTCTACACTGGGTTTGATGGAGGTCAACTCTCATTGAAAAGTACATCCAATGAACCTTCACTTTATGTTTATATGATGAATAAACACCCAGAAGAAAGTACAATCAGCACTGTTTATGCTAGGCCTAGAATCCAGAGGGTTCATACGAACCGGGCTCAAGTGAGAGAAACATTATAAACGATTCTTTTACAATAGGGATTCACCCAGGGTGGGTGATACTCGTTTCTTCACCACATACCACTGAACAATAGAGTCTAGAGAAAGACATTTTGACATGAAGTTCTCGTGGAATAATTTAGTACAGTGAAGAAGTACTTTAGAACAGTTTGTGTGTGTGTCAATCTATGAACATGGATTACAACAAATGTGAGACCTGTGCCATTGAAACCTAGTTTTCACGGTACAGTGATCCCTACTTAATTGAGTTATAGGGACTGTAGTCTTTACAGTGATTGACAGATCCATGATTAAGGTTATACAATAACTATTTTTGGTGGATCATGCATCTAGTCGACCCAGTGGATCCCGGAGAAAGTCAACGTCGGGAAGAAGAGGCGCATCAATCGGTGAGGTGTTCACGTACTAAGCTATCATGCTGTGGTGTACCCTTGCTATGATGATCATCTGACTTGGCTCCTGATCTGCTACCCTGAATCTACATACACACTAGAATATTCGACACACATTCTGCACAGTACACACACACACACACCTCTCACACCCATACTCTTTGCTTTAATAAATTATTTTGTATTTATTTGTTAAAGCTAGAGTTGTTGAGTATGTTGTGTTAAGGAAGAGTGAGAGGGGGCATGATCTAGGGGTGAGTGAGAGTGAGAAAGAGGTGTCTGCAGACTGACGGAGTTTTGTGGACGGAGTCTGGTGGTTTCTCTAGGACAATAATATTGGGTTAATAAAAAATGTGGGTGTTGATTCGCCTCACTCCAGGGACGACACTAAAGTAAGAAGGGATAACTTACGACAGCCCCCAAGTCCCCATCATTTATGTTCCTCATATTGGAGTACCTCACCCCATCCGGACCTGGCGCTGTGTCGTTAGCCCGCTTCAGTACCCGTCTAATGTCCTCCACTTTAATCTCAGTCCTCCTTCCTAGTGACCTGTGACAAGGCTTCTATGACATTATCTCTAATAGCCCTATCTTGCTGATCCGTCTGTTTTAAAAATCGCGCAAGAAAAGCTTCCCCTTTGTCCTTGTCAGTTGTCATAGGTCGGTTGTTATCATCATAAACGGTACCATGTGTACCAGGCATCGTCTGTCTCTTCATCTGCCGGTGCAGCCTCCATAATTTTCCCAATGTCACACCCCCACCGACTTCATTGATAAACTGTTCCCACTTAATTTTCTTTGCCTTTGCTGCCTGGAGTTTAAAATCCTGCACCTTTACTTTTTTATATCTTTCAGCCTCTTCCAATTCTGTATCAACTGAACTGGTTGCTCTCCGCACCCTCTGCCAATTCCTTATGGCCGCCCTCTTTTCCCTCCATGAATTCTCCACCTCTGGTGTCCACCATGGTGGTTGGGTGAAGATTCTTCTTGTTGGCTTAGATCTTCTCTGTGATCTAAGGCGCCCCAAGAGCGAAGAGTGGTAGAGCTCATAACTGAATGCCCTGCGAGCTCTTATAGCTCTAACTGTGCTGGACTTAGGTATCAGCACAGAACAGGGGAGGTGGTCACTTCCATGGTCTCCAAGGACGCTTCATTTTATATCTGATGCCTCCTCTTGGGATACAAGCGCCAGGTCGATGGCCGTGTCAGGGTCCCCCGGTCTCATTGCTAGCCTAGTGGGTGTCCCGTTATTTAGACAGACAACATCCGTCTCAAACAAGGCCTCGGCAAGAGCAGTAACCTGTCTCTCCCGACCTGTCCCATTCCTTGGCGCGGGCGTTGAAATCACCTCATATCAGATACCTGGTACCTGGAGTGTCCACTGAACCTTTCAACCAGTACCAACTCTCTCTGCATTAAGCAGAGAGAGTTAGTGAACAAATAAATAGCAATACAATATCATAAATGTTGAAATGTTTAATTATTTTAGAAAGCGGAACATTAAAGTCATATGAAAATTTCCAAATTAATTAAAGAAAAAGTCTGTGATTTTGCTTTGCTTCTTGACTTGTGAAAAATGTCGTCCCAAAAATTCTTGTAGCCACTCATTGAACAGTTCTGATGTTATCCATGCCTATGAATTGGCTCTGTAACAAGGATCTTAAAATTTGTCAATCACAAATGAAGGTCATTTTTCACTACCATCCATTTTGGAACACACAACTACTGTTATTTTTTTATTTTTATTTTTTTCAGCCCATGACACTTAAATTTTGAAAGAAAATGTTTTATCAGGTAACAATCTCCAAAATAAGCCAGTTTCTGTCATTTTAAACTGTCATTTGCTGCCAATATAGTGTTGTTGTTTGTCCATCAAGAATGATGATGACCATTCATTTCATCCAGTGGGGTTGAAAGTATGGAGCCATGAGTTCTAAGATGGCTGATAAGGCCTATTTTGGCTCGAAATGTTCTTTGACAATGTGGACAAAGAATGCTGGACGTTTCTGGAGGAGGATTTCCTGCAGTGGTTTTTCTGTCCTGCCTTTTCTTCACAGCTCTTGCAGTCCTAGTTGCCTCACATGTGACTGCACCCTTGCGTAATGATGCATGCCACGAATTTCGGTCTCTGGCTGCAGTCTCCCAGGTGTCATGATGAATTCCTAAAGCATTTAGTGAGATTTTCAGAGTGTCTTTAAAGCTTTTCCTCTGGCCACCTTGGGAGTGTTTACCCCAATGCAACTCGCCGTAAAAAATTCGTTTAGGTTGCCAGTGGTCTGGCATGCGAGTTAAGTGACCAGCCCAGCGAATTTGAATCTTCATTATTAGAGTGTGGATGCTGGGCATGGACGCTCTTTCTAGGACTTCAGTGTCTGGGATCTTGTCTTGCCATTTAATCTTCAGTAGCTTCCTAAGGCAAACTGTGTGGAAGTGGTTTTATTTCCTGGCGTGTCGCTGATAAACAGTCCATGTTTCACAAGCATATAGCAGTGTGGATAATACAACTGCTTTGTAGACTTTCAGCTTTGTTTGCAGGCTTATTTCATTTATGTCCCATACATTCTTTTACCGTCTGCCAAAGGCCGCGCTGGCCTTCGAGATTCTTGCATTCACTTCGTCATCAATTGTGGCAGCTTGTGACACAGTGCTGCCAAGATAGGTGAATTTGTCCACAACACTTAGTCTATGACCATTCACTTTGATATTCGGCACAGTGTGATTATTCCCTGGAGCTGGCTGGTACATAACTACAATCTTCTCCAAGTTGATATTGAGCCAAAAGTTGGCACAGGCATCTGAGAAAGCTGAAACATTGTGTTGCATGTCTGCCTCTGAGTTGGCATATAGAGCGCAATCATCAGCAAACAGGAGCTCTCTGACGGTGTCGCTGTTAATTTTGGTTTTAGCTTTCAGCCTTCTGAGATTGAATAACTTTCCATCCATGCGGTAGTTGATGTCTATTCCAATGTCGTTGTTCTCGAAGGCATTCGTCAACATAGCTGAAAACATGAGGCTGAACAGTGTTGGTGCCAGGACACATCCTTGCTTCACTCCATTTGTGACAGGAAAGGGCTCAGACAGTTCACCATTTTCCTGTACTCTTGCCTGCATGCCATCATGAAATAGCCGCACTATTTGGACAAACTTTCGTGGACAGCCATATTTTGCCATAATCTTCCACAGTCCTTCTCTGCTGACTGTATCAAAAGCCTTGGTAAGGTCAATGAAAGTGGAGAACATTTCGCATTTCTGTTCCTGACATTTCTCTTGCAGCGAAAATCTTGTCAACAGTTCCACGCTCTTTTCTGAAGCCACATTGACTCTCAGGAAGAAGACCTTGATCGAGATGGGCCGTGAGGTGATTGAGAAGAATTCTGGCGAGTATCTTCCCTGCAATTGAAAGCAAGGAGATGCCTCGGTGGTTGTCACAGGACTGGCGATTTCCTGTTCGTTTGTAAAGGTGGACTATTGACGCGTCCTTGAAATCTTGTGGCATGGTCTCGTTCACCCATATGTTTGTAAAGACTTGGTGAAGCTGCTCTGTTAGGACCGGCCCATCTGTCTTGTATATCTCTGCCGGGATGGAGTCCGGACCAGGTGCCTTGCCGCTGGAGAGTTGCTGTATGGCTTTGTTTACTTCCACTATGGTTGGCAGGTCATCAAGTGTATCATTGATGGGAACTTGAGGAAGGCCGTTGATGGTTTCATCATCAAAGAAGGAAGTTGTATTTAACATGTTGCTGAAATGTTCTGCCCAGCGTTGAAGGATTTCTTTCTTATCGGTGATCAATGTTCCCCCATCAGCACTGAAGAGGGGAACTATGCCTGGTGGTGGAGGAACGTAGACCGCTTTCAGTGAGTCGTAGAAGTTTTTCATATCATGTCTGTCAGCAAAGACTTGAATTTCAACGATTTTGCTGATCAGCCAGGAGTCCCGCATGTGCCGAAGTTTCTGTTGCACTACTCTCTGAATGTTCTTGAAGGCATTTTTTTTAATATGTTGACTTCGGGTCATTCAAATGTGCCTTGAGGACAAGATGTTTCTCCCCCAGCAATTGGTTGGGGGGGGGGGGGTGGGGGGGGGGGGTTTCCGACCCAGGATTTCCATAGCAGTGTTGTAAATTATGTCCTTTAGGGCTCTCCACTCTGTTTCTGTATCCTGTTTAGCTGCAGCATTGGGCTTGAGGCAGTCTTCCAGCATATTTTCAAACGACAGCTGCATTTTGTTGCTGTTTTTGTTTGGGTGACATTTAGTTTTTTTTTTTTTTTTTTTTTTTTTTTTTTGCATTTTCACCCCTTGAGGATGCCGTGGTGATTTGATGTGTATGTTTATTTTCGAGATAATGAGACGATGGTCTGTCAAACATTCGGCACCACACATAGATTTTGCCACTCGAACGTCTTGTCTGTCACTCTCCTGACGATGACATAGTCAATGAGGTGTCAGTGTTTCGATCGAGGGTACATTCACTGCTATGGAGGTGAGCAGTGTGTTCCTATAGAGGGCTGCTCAGTCGCTCAGGGGGGCTGCCGAATCCCACTGCTGCTCCGGTCAGTAGAAGACGACCATATGGCCTGAGCCGCCCGTGTGCAGGTCTGCGACTACGGCTGCCAGCGTACCCACGCCTGCCGCTTCGCCGCTCGCCCATCGCCACAGGGCTTGAAGATGATATATGACGATGGATGAAGAATGACTTGCGCGATGAATTGGATTAAAGTAAGGAAGAGTTGTGCAATTCGTCGACCTCACTCTCTCGCCTGAGTCCATCTGAATCCAGTGGCAAGACAAGTCAAGACGACTGGAGACGAATACATGTGCAGTGGATGACCAGGGCGCTCTACGTGCCTTGCCGTGCTCATTATGTCCCACAACGCTTTGCAGGTAAACGCCGTCTTGCCCGTTGAATCAGGAATGATTTCTTCCGCGCAGTCTGCCGGATCCTGTCTTCACATGCTGGGTAGGCATTCCCTAGTTCACCGCTTGGTTTGACACCAAATCGCCTACCCGCGCCTGGTTTAGCCAGCCTCTCACAGCTGTTGCCCGGGGATGGCCGCTGTGCCAATATAGTACCTTGCGGTGTATGGCAGAGGGGTCTTTGAGCCTGAGGAATTAAGGCCGCCTGGCTAGTGCAGTCACCGCGAACTGTGCAGGTTAGGATTTTCTTTTTTCCCCCGACAGAAACAAAATCGAACCTGGATCTCCTGAAGGAGAGTCCGGCGTTCTAGCCACTCGGCCAGCCGCTTCTCTAGCCAGTTTCATCGGCATTAAATACATATATTTTGTATTTTTTTTTTTTTTTTTTTTTTTTTTTCTTGCAAGTTCTTTTTCTTCAAACCTCACAAAGACGATATTTGTCGACAAGGATACACTCTACGAACAGTGGTATTTTATTTGGAAAATAAAATTCACTAATAATTCAATAAAAAATGTTAAATATTTTTTATTAAAACTTAGCAGAAAAAAAACATTGACGGCGGAGAGCCGAACCCCAGTCTCCCGCGTGACAGTCGGAGATACTAACCACAACACGACAGTGATAGTTCCACAAACTTTAATAATGTAGTCAAACATAGGTCATGTGACCACAAATGTTTGTGAATAGTCACTCCGTTTTTTGAAACATCCAACCAGCCAGCACTACAATTCCAGTCTGTCTGACCTCCAAGACGTGCAAATTCTTCTGCTTTCGCAATAAGTAAAGGCCCATTTACTGGTACATTTGCCGATCTAATCACAGTGAACCATTTTAAAAGGGCAGAATCAACAAAATCACACTTGGCAGTTCTAGATCGCTGTGTAAAGTTGTGCCTTCTTGTTTCATCTTTTTCTTCTCCTTCTGTGAGCGCCAAACAATACTACGTGTGTTGATTTATGTAACTTGTTTACAAGTAGCGAGAATATAGTATGTGCGAGATTGTTGTTCTCCGGGCTGAATAAAAATAATTCTTTCGCGAAACAATTGAAATGAACAGTTCGACTTAAACGTGAACACTTATATAGTCGGTATTCATTTTTATGTTCGACTAATCCGAACATTCGAGTTAACCGAATTCGACTTATCAGGACTTTTAATGCAATGATAAAGAAGGATAATGGCCGGGACTAGACCAGTAATGTCGACTTAAGCGAAATTCTACTTATCCGAGTTCGACTTAAGTGGACTCGACTGTATAAATGGAGTTGCATAACTTCTCGATAGATCACCGACAACAGTGGATCATTGACACCTGAATGTTTGTGCGTTATACAGGCTTTAGATTTTAATGTAAAGTAGATTAAATTGTCGTATCAGTTGTAGTGATAAAAACTCCGCCGCGGAGCAAGCACGACAGGGGTTTCTGGTCGTCAGAGGAATTTTCCCCCTTTCCCGAATGTTACGGTCATTTTACCTTCTGTGCACTCTCTAGAGGCGCGTCGGCATCATGACTCCTGGGATTTTCACCTTTCCGCGTGAGACGTTATATGTGCCATGGAGTTTATTAAATGCTTACTGCTCTGTTAAGTAGCTATGAGGCGTCTGCATTGGTAGGGAGCGTCAGCTTGTTAACGCTCTTCACATAGCACGTTTGTTATAGCTCGTTGTTGGTGGATTCGAATAATACTATCGTCCATGGCTGAATGTGCGTGCTTTAATGGTCACTGCTGTAAGCTCGTTGAGGTTACCCTAGACTGGATTGTATGTCGGGTGCTGTGCATATCCTTCCCAGCACTTGAACTGATAACTGGACCTTTTCCACGGCCAAGCAAAGTAGACATTTGTTTCTGCCATGGCCACGTAACTGGGTCAGCACCTTACAGGTTAGCGACTCAGTGTTCTTTTAACTGGACTCATTTGTAATCATTGTCATAAGCCAAGTTTAAGTTCTTGCACAGGACTATTCATAGCAACTCGTAAACTGGAGTGAACTCAACATGTCTGGATGTCTGGAATAACAACACACAACTCCATTTTTCATTCTATATTGACTCCAAGCATTGAAAAAATTACAATATACGTTTTCACAACTACATGCTCAGAGTCGACACAATAACTGCACATCTATGAATAAAAGTAGGGCCTCATTGTTTGGCAATTCTACTATACTCAGACCTCAATCAGACACTGACCGTGGTTCAAGCTCAACTCACTGCCCGCAGGAGACGCTGTCCTCTCGTCCGCAGCCCCGCCTCGCAATTTTCATGCAAGGCGAGATTCTTGAACTTCACATCTTCATTGGGTTGCATGAAGCTGTAGCCTGATTGCACCGGGTGGCCCATGACCTAACCTTGGTCTATGGCAATATCACAGTCGTATTTGTGCCGATCTGTTCCACTTAATCGGGAATGCTTCGTATTTTCCAGCATGCACAGGATTTAAAAGCGTGGAACGGTGATTTGTCTGCTTCATGTGGACCAACTGAAGATCTTACTGTATGACGAGTTGAGTGACAGCGTTAGCAGCAGTTAGTCAAGCAACAGCTGATTAAAAAGAAGGTGCAGGTAGAGGAGGAAGAAAGAAATAGGAGTAGAAGTAACATAAGAGAAAACAACGAGGAAAAGGACATGGGAGAAAGAGAAGAAGAGGGAGAGAAAGAAGAAGAAAATACACATATTTAGTTAAGCTGACTTCATCACAAGTCTTCTCTATGATCATTTATCGTGAAAGTATAAACTCTGTTATTTGAAATAGCGGTTTATTCCTTAGGAGAAGGAGAGGAAGAAGAAAAAGAAGATGAAGAGGAGGAGAAGGAGGAAGAAGATCATGATGAGGACGATAATGCTGATGATCATTATGATCATGATGTTGAATGTGATGAGGATGAGGACGATAATACTGAGGATGATGTTGATCACGATGTTGATTGTGATGGGGTTGAGGACAATGATGCTGAGGAACATGATGATCATGATGTTGATTATGATGAGAATGCGAACGATGATGCTGAGAAATATGATGATCATTATGTTGATAATGATGAGGATAAGGACGATGATGCTGAGGAATATGATGATCACGATGTTGATTGTGATGGGGATGAGGACTATGATGCTGCAAAACATGATGATCATGATGTTGATTATGTTGATGATGAGGACGATGATGCTGAGGAACATGATGATCATGATGTTGATTATGTTGATGATGAGGACGATGATGCTGAGGAACATGGTGATCATGATGTTGATTATGTTGATGATGAGGACGATGATGCTGAGGAACATGATGACCATGATGTTGATTATGATGAGGATAAGGACGATGATGCTGAGGAATATGATGATCACGATGTTGATTGTGATGGGGATGAGGACTATGATGCTGCAAAACATGATGATCATGATGTTGATTATGTTGATGATGAGGACGATGATGCTGAGGAACATGATGATCATGATGTTGATTATGTTGATGATGAGGACGATGATGCTGCAAAACATGATGATCATGATGTTGATTATGTTGATGATGAGGACGATGACGCTGAGGAAGATGATGATCATGATGTTGATTATGATGAGGATGAGCACGATGATGCTGCTCATGATGTTGATTATGATGTTGCTTGTAACTGGATGATGACGATGATAATAATCAACAGTTGTCGACTGTGTCGACTTTGAAGAAGAAAGAGACGACAGTTTATTTAACTCGTCATTAATGGTGATGCAATCGCATTTGTTGTTTCAGATTCTGCCTCTAAAGACAATCGCAAGGAGAAACAAAGCAATACACTGTGCAGCAAACAAGGAGAAGAAACATACTATAATAAATTACTATGTGAAATTAAAAACAAAATATTCTTCATTTATTTTAAGCTTCAATTAATTCAGGATCCACAATTCGACATTGAATATTCTGTCCTTTCCGTGACAGACGCAAGTCACAACACTTAATGACAGCAAGTAAACAGTCCATGGTGATCGATCAGGCTGACATTTGATTGGCTAATCAATACTGTAAACAATCCATTTAGCAATTTGTACATAACACATCTGAATTCAATTGGCCTGAGGCGTTATTGTCCTCGGCTGGGGGTTTTATTTTGTAGTGGGGAAAAGTTAAAATAGGACTACCGGTAGACCTAAAATGGACTATTGTTTGACTTCCAACATACATACCGGCGCACACGCACACACAAATAAACAACCACATCAAGATATACTAGACCACAGGCTTGAGGTAACTATGAAGGTTCTAACACATGCAGAACAGAGAAAGTATTCTCGTCTACACCCGCTCCGTTTGAAGACAGCGCAGAACAAAAAAAAAAAAACACTGTTCTCGCATACACCCGCGGCATTCGAAGACAGCGCAGAACAGAGACGCTAACCTCGTCTACACCCGCTCCATTTGCAGACAGCGCAGAACAAAGAAGCTATAAACAGTCTTATAAGTCGAGAGGATCGAATTCATTGCACCGGGTATTATCCCATATGCCTCGATCTCTTTCCGCAGGGTGACCCGCCGACAGTGTCACACAAAACACGAACACCGTAGCACCAGCGACGATACCATAGAGTTTCCGAGAAAAATGCACCCGTGAACCGGAATCGAACCCACAACCTTCGGAGCGCAAGGCACACGGTTTGACCACTTCGCCACCGACACTCCCGCCCACAGAGAAGCTATCCTCGTCTATACTCGCTCCATTTGAAGACAGCGAAGAACAGAAACTATTCTGGGGTACACCCGCTTCATTTGAAGACTGACTTTATGAAGATGTCCGTAAGATCAGGTTGACTGCTGCTTTCATTGCATTCATTCTCGTTGACATCTGCAGATGTAAGAAGAGGAAGATAGGAGTTGGAGTTGAAGAAGAAAACAAGGAGGAGGAGTGGGAAGGAGGAGGTGAAGAAGCGGTGGAGGAGAAAAAGAAGTAAAAAAATAAAATAACTGAATTCAACTAGTCTGATGCGTATTATTCTCTGTTGGAAGTTTTTATTTTGTGGGAAAACAATCGTATTATCATGTTAAGGTAACATTTTGGATAGCGTCTGTTAATGTAACAACTGGGATAGCGCGTTGTAAATGTAACCATTGGGATAGCGTATGTAATGTAACTATTGGGATCATCATCATCATCTTCCACTTTTGCCGCCAAGCGTCGTGGGGAGGAATAGCCGGCGCTCCAGCGCCCGATGAGTGGCATTGGACAGTGTCATTTTGTGTGATTGTATTATATAATACAATGTCTTCGATGTCGTCAATACACTTTCTTCTCGGGCGTCCTCTTGCTCTCGTCGCTGATGATCTTTGATGCATGGCCAATGCTGGTAGTTGATGGTATTGCATTCTAACGAGATGGCCAAACCACTTCATCTTCTGTCTTTCAATAAATGTGGCACAAGGTGTTGATCCCACTGTCTGTCTGATAACAGCATTTCTTACTCGGTCTCTGATTGTTAAGTTGGCAGCTCTCCACAGGCATCTCATCTCACAGATGTTGATTTTGGGAAAGTGTTATTTGGATAATGTCCAAGTTTCAGACTGATAGCACAGGGGTGGTGTGAATATGCTGTTTATTATCTGTCGTGTTGCGGACATGGGTATATTGGGATGTTCCAGTAACAATTACCGGCTCCGTGGCGAAGGTATTACAGATTCAGTTCGTGATCCCGCATACCCACGTTCGAAACACAGCTGCGCGCGATTTGGCAACAGACCGCGTTGCATTGTTTTTTTTTTTTAACGAAATGGTATGGGTGCCGGTAATTCAGAAAGCAATGGCAAACTACTGAAAGTATATATGACAAGAGATCACAACAGTAACATATGCTGGTGTTGACTGCAACATCCTGTAAAGGATATGAAACTCACTTAATCTTTTCAGTAACAATCGGGATAGCGTATGTTAATGTAACAATTTGGAAGGCGTGTAGTAATGTAACAATTGGGATAACGCGTTTTAATGTAACAATTTGAATATCATATGTTTTGTAACAAGTGGTGTAGAGTCGGTTTATGTAACGATTGATAGCGTTTGTGAATGTTACAATTGGGATAGCGTATGTTAATGGTACAATTGGGATAGCGTGTTAACGTAAAAATTAGGATGATTGTGTTAATGTAACAATTGGGATAGAGTATATTAATGTAACAATTAGCTTAGCATATGTTAATGTAGTAATTAAGATAGCGTGTGTTCATGTAACAATTGTGGTAGCGTGTTAATGTAACAATTGGGATAACGTATGTTAGTGTAACAATTGGGATAGCGTATGTTTATGTAACAATTATGATTGTGTATGTTAATGTAGTAATGAGGATAGCATGTGTTAATGTAACATTTGGGATAGCGTGTTAATGTAACAATTGGTATGATGTGTCTTAATGTAACAATTGGGATAACGTACATTAATGTAACAATTGGGATAACGTATGTTAATGTAACAATCGGGATGGTGTGTGTTAATGTAACAATTAGGATAGCATGTTAATGTAACAGTTGGGATGGCGTGTGTTAATGTAACAATTGGGATGGTGTGTGTTTATGTAACAACTGGGATTTCGTGTTAAATTAATAAATGGGAGGATGTGTGTTAATGTAACAATTTTGATACCGTGTTAATGTAACACTTGAGATAGCGTGTTAATGTATCAATTTGGATGGCGTGTTAATGTAACAATTGGGATGACATGTGTTAATGTAACAATTGGGATGACATGTGTTAATGTAACAATTGGGATAACGTATGTTAGTTGATATAACAGTTGATATAGAGTCGGTTTATGTAACGATTGATAGCGTGTATTAATGTAACAATTGGGATAGCGTATGTTAATGTAACTATTATGATGACATGTTTTACTGTAACAATTGAGACAAGGCGTGTTAATGTAACAATTGGGATGGCACATGTTAATGTAACAATTGATATAGCTTGGGTAAATGCAACAATTAAGATAGCGTGTGTTAATGTAGCAAGTGCGTTTGAGTGTTTTAATGGTGATCCAGTGAGATGACGAATCATGACCGCCCACGCTTACGTGATCCACGCTTACGTGGATCAATCGAGATTAATGTAACAATTTGGATAGCTAGTGTTAATGTAAACATTTGGATAGTTTGTGTTACTGTAACAATTCAGAAGGACAGAAAGGGCTGAGAAAAGAATAGCATGTGCGGACAATCTATAAACGGCTGGCGTGAATCTTACAACAGAATGAGTTAATAACCTATTATTTTCTTCATCATTCATTACATGTGTTGGCGTCTTGAAACACCTGGTTTCTGAACACAGTGAACAACTAGAATTAAAATGAAACTGTAAGAAAAGAGATATTATGACCGTCTCCAAGAAGAAAGAAATACCACAATGTAACATCCAGGTAAATGGGGAAAGTAGTAAATAAGTGACTCGACACAACTATCTTAGAACTGTCATAACGTCTGATGGAAGATGGAAATCATACTTACCAATAAGAAGCTGTGACTCACTAATAAACAAATGGACAATAAGCTGTGAAACATCTGATATCAGTGGGCATGTGATTTTTGAGAAAAAAAAAGAAAGAATACCATAGTCGGACAGAAAAGCTTATACGACAGTCCTTTAAGAAATGTGTGAAAACGATAAACATATTAGGGGAGATAGACGTAATCATGATTTTCTTGGGTATATTATGAGGAGAAATAAATTGGAAAACTTAGTGACAATTGGCAATATTGATGGAAGCGAGTAAGGTCAAGGTAAAAGCCAAGGTACATGGATGGCTTTAGCCTCGTAGCATAATCGAGACAAATACAGACCTCATCCAAGACTGGTGATCGTGTGAGATAACGAACCGTGACAGTGCAAGCTTATCGGCATGGCACATGATGATGATGCCTTAAAACATTTAACAAATCAGCCCTCAATTTATGTTTAATATAAATTAGAAACATGCATGTGTCTATAGTGATTACAGTCCAAGGCTTTACTACAGTGTTACTACATTACATGCCGGGAAGCGTGTGCTGTCATGATTCGTCATCTCACTGGATCACCAGAGTCGTGGATCAGCTAAGTGTTTTTGTCTCGACCATATAACGTGGTCAAGCCATCCAGGTATTTATTTCTCTGCCTTCCCCTTGTTCTCTTCCCCTCGATCTTGCCAGTTGTCACCAAGTTCTCCAAGTCATTTCTTCTCATAAAGTGACCAAACAACTATGTCTGTCTACGTCTAATCTCTCTAATCAATTTAGGTTTTCATTTGTTTCTTGTGGGACTTGGTCATTTGTTTTTCTTTCGGACTAGAGTATTCTTTGCATTTTCCTCAGAAACCACATTTCCACAGACATCAGATGTCTCTCTCTATCTGTGCCTGTCTATCTCCGTCTCTGAGTGTGTATGTGCGTGTATTGAAGTGTATGCAAGGTTAACCTTACACAGCCCCGTGGCAAAAGAAGCGTTTTAATGAAGATGTGGAAAGCAATCGTACTAAAATAAGTCATCATCAGTTGTGGGTGGACAACACCAAGAGATGAACTAGAAGATTTCGATATGAAGGCACCGTGAAGACGCTGGTCAGAAAGTGTTGGAGACATTATAGCTGACTTTCAGCACGAAGATGTCATTGGGTGATGGGATTAATTGATTGATTGATTGATTGATCTTTATTTTAGAATGGTTACAAATTGGGCACGCAGGTTCGTCTTACATTCGGCCCTTCCAGTCACTCATCTTTCGTTCATCAATAGTGAATGATGCATTTACATAGGAAAAAACATTGTCAAATGAATGTTGTAAACATAAACAATGCTTATTACCATGTTATGAGACATATATCCCCCACCCGCCCACACACCCCCAACCACCACACATCCACCACACACACACGTCCCCCACCCACACCCCCAACCACGCACACACCCCAGGCATACATATATTCCCCCACTCACCCAACCCATCGCCACCCACGCATCCCCACATCTCCTCTATACATACACAACCCCCACCCTACACACACTCACCCATCCACACATACTCCACCCACCCACCAACACACCCCAACCACTCATCCAAACACACATCCCAAACCACACATTTCCCCACTCTCACATCCTCCACCCATTCACCTACACACCCCCAATCACCTATTCCCCATCCACTCATCCCTCAACCACACATCCCTCCACCCACATACACACCCCCCACAAACCCACACATACACCACCCATACACATCCCCCACCCACATACACATCCTCCACTCATACAAACATCCCGACACACATTCCCCACCCACGTAGTCATCCCTCAACCACTCACACCCATACATCCCGCACCCATCCATCATACATAACTCCCCAACCTACCCACCCACACTCACACACCCCAACCACCCAGCCAAATACACATTCCCCACCCTCACAATCACTCAACTACCCGCACATCCCACACCCAAACACACCTCCACCACCCACCCACACACACACATTCCTCACCCACACACACATCTCCCCGCACATCTCATATCCACTCACACAACCCCCCCCCCCACCTACAAACACCTTCACCACTCACATATACATCCTATACCTACCCACACTTACCCCACCCACACACACCCCCACCTGCACAGAAATATCCCCCACCCGCACACACATCCCCACACCCGTCCCCCACACCCATCACACACCCATCTCCCAGCCAACAAACATCACCCACACCCATCACCAACCTACCCACACCCACACACATTCCCCAAACATATATCATCCCATCCACCAACACCCACACACTTCCAACCATTCCACACCCAAACACACATCCCACACCCACACACCATCCCTCGCCCACCGGTCATCCCTTCACCCACCCACACGCATCCTCCACATACAACCCCTCCACACATACATCCTCCACGCACACATCCCACACACGCACCCCCACATACACATTCACACACACACATCCTCACATCTAGATACATACATGATGACTCACATAATCATTGAAACTAGTATGGACAAACTCCCACACTTTACACACACATACAGTGACGATTGTCGTGAGCATTATCGCAAAATTGTAAACAAAAAAATGGAGAAATATTTGCACATATACATTTTGTAACGTAAACATTAGTGATGCAATTCAAATCTCTCTCTCTCTCTCTCTCTCTCTCTCTCTCTCTCTCTCTCTCTCTCTCTCTCTCTCTCTCTCTCTCTTTAATTTCCTTACACCCACCCACCCACACACACCCACACCCACACACACACCCACCCACACACACACTCCCTCACTCACTCACACTCACTAACACTCTCACTCACTCTACAATAATGTGCATGTGTTCATATTATACATGATAAAATCAAGTGGCATAAAAAATGATACCTTTAATATGAAAGACGAGAATACATTAAAGAATATGGAATAGTATGTTACATGACATGCGTGCACTCATCTCTCTCTCTCTCTCTCTCTCTCTCTCTCTCTCTCTCTCTCTCTCTCTCTCTCTCTCTCTCTCTCTCTCTCTCTCTCTCTCTCTCTTCTTACACACACACACACCACACACACACATACACACATACACATTCACACACTCATTCACTCTTTTTCACTCACACTCAATAACCCTCTCACTCATTCTACAGTAATTTACATGTGTTCATATTATACGTGATAAAATCAAGTGGCATTCAAAATGGTAATATGAAGATGAGATTACACACAAAATATGGAATAGCATGTTACCTGACATGCGTGCGCTCAACTTTCTCTCTCTCTCTCTCTCTCTCTCTCTCTCTCTCTCTCTCTCTCTCTCTCTCTCTCTCTCTCTCTCTCTCTCTCTCTCTCTCTTCTCTCTCTCTCTCTCTCTCTCTCTCTCACACACACACACACATACACACACTTTCACAAACATACACACATATACCCACGCACATACGCACACCTACAAACATAAAAACATACACACCCATATACACATTGTTATACACACGTACACACATAACACACGAATATACACTCCATCGCATACTCTGCATGCATGCACACAAACACACACACACACACACACTTTTACACATACATACACGAACACACACACATACACAAATACACACGCACACACATATACACATAGGCATTAGTCATACATATAAACACATATGTGCCCACACATACAAACATACTCACACACACACACACAAGCACACACATACACATATGTACACACACATACACACACATACTCACATAAAACCCATACACACATACCCACATTCACACACATATAGACATGCACACACATACACCCACATACACATATACACACACATAATCACACACACACACACACACACACACACACACATAGACACACATACACACACTTACCCACCCACTCACACACATACTCACACATACACGCTGCCTCGCATATTCACTAAAACTAATATGAATAAACTCCCACACTTTACACACGCAAACACTGACGACTATCGTGAGCATCCTCACAAGAACATTCAAAATTGGAAAACATGGAAACAATGGAAAATGGTGAATGAAAATATGTTACACAATGTGTAACGTTAAAACAAATGGGGTGCAATTCAGTTATGTGCTCACACACACACACACACCCACTCCCACACACACACACACACACACACACACATATGTACACACACATACACACATATACTCACATAAAAAACCATACACACATACACACATTCACACACATATAGACATGTACACACATACACCCACATACACATATACACACATATAAACACATACACATTGTGTAACGTTAAAAAAAATGTGGTACAATTCAGTTAGATCATTCCTGGATTTGACATAAACATGATGAAATAAGCAGTGCATGTTAAATTTCAGTGGCAGTAAAAATGCTAATATGAAAGATGAGAATACAGACAAAATATGGCATAGCATGTCACATGACATGCGTGCGCTCATCTCTCTCTCTCTCTCTCTCTCTCTCTCTCTCTCTTTCTCTCTCTCTCTCTCTCTCTCATCCACTCATTCACTCAGTCACTTCCGCTTATACTCACCAACTCTCACACTCACCCTTTCTTACTCTCTCTCTCTCTCTCTCTCTCTCTCTCTATCTCTCTCTCACACACACACACACACACACAGATATACAGACACATACTCACATATTCACTCTCTCGCTCATTCTCTCACTCACTCTCCAATTTACACTCACTCTCTCACTCTCTTACTCTCTCTCTCACTCACACTCACGCATTCACTCTCTAAACAACACTAATTAACTCTCTTCCTCGCACACACAGGCAATCAAACAGACACACACTTACTCACCCTCTCTCACTCATTCACTTTCTCATGCACTCTCTCACTCACCCACTCTCTCTCTCTCATACACACTCATTCTCTAACTTACACTCACTCACACACGCACACACATGCATACTCACAAATTCTCTCTTTCACTCACACTCTCATTCACTCTCTAAACCACACTAAATCACTCTCCCACCCACATACACACAGACAAACAGACAGACATACGCACTCACTCTCTCTCTCTCACTCATTCACTCTCTCACACACTCTCTCACTCACCCAATTCCCCTCTTACACACTCACTTGCTCTCACACTCACTCACACACGCAAATACACACATACTCACAAATTCTCACTCACTCACTCACTCACTCACTCACTCACTCACTCACTCTCCTTACTCACTCACTCTCCCCACTCACTCACTCACTTCCTGTCTCTCTAACTCACACTCCTCACCGTCTTTCTCACTCTCTCACACAGACAGGCAGACACACAACCTCTCTCTCACACTCATTCATTCTCTCACTCAATCTCTCACACATACGTGCACACACACACACACACACACACACACACACACACACACACACACACACTCTTTCACTCACTCAAGCAAACGCATACATACTCTCCCACTCTCTTTGTCTCATACTCACTCTCTCACTCACACTCTTTCTCACTCACTCTCTCACCCACTCTATCACTCACACACACAGTGAAGAATGATAGTGAAAAAATGATACAGTAGGTGGCTTATGGAGGCATATAGTCGGTATTGAGTAAGTATTGAAGAGTTTTCGATTGAATGTGTAGGGGTACGCATTGGAGTTTTCAGATCTGGTGGAAGGCTATTCCACAAGTGATCACCAGAATACGCGAAACATGTTTTGTATAAGTTCATTCTAGGCTTCGGAACATGCAATAAATTTAAGCACTTACTGTGTATTGCATTAGACTGAATTAACGGTAGAAGATACTCTAGGGAAGGGGTGGCCAACACAAGGCCCGCGGGCCGTATGCGGCCCTCCGGGAGCCATGTTGCGGCCCGCGGAGCTAGGTCAAATGAACATAAATGTTAACTTTATTGTACAAATCACCAAAAGAACAATGCATCATGAGTCATTCGCATCATATGTTTTTAAATTATAGCTAAGAGAAATTTTAAATGTCTCGCATTTTCTAGAAAATTCATAGATTTTAGCTATTTCAAATATACCGTGTCTTCAGGAAGCTCGTAACGCTAACGGACTCAAACGCATAACTACTTTCAGTCCGGCTTGACAAAGTTCCGTGTTATTCTGTAGTTTCGTTCTACTATTGCCACTGCGTCTGGAGAGATTTTGCGATCGACGTTAAAATACATATTTATCATATTTATAATAAGAGTTCAAACGACTTTAACCAAGTATCCTGTCTACCATATCGATTCTATAGGTAAGTAAACCCTGAAACGTTTTATTTGTTTAATTTTAATTAATTAATTATTATTAATTAGTATTACCCGTTGTGTTTTTTTTTTCTTCTTTCGGTTAAAAACGAAGACATACAATGGCTTCAACTAGTAAAGACATTGGACTAAAGAAGAGAAGAATCACATAAGAATTAAGTTTTCAAGACTATAAACTATTTTTTCGTGGAAATTAAAACAAAGCGCATATGCTAGATACGCAAAGAATCTGTTTCTGTTTTGAAAGAGTATAACATCAAACGGCACTACCAGACTACAAAGGGCAATTTCGACAAGACCGAGGAAATAACTTTTAAACAAAATTTCTGCACAACAAACGATATTTACTAGAGCAAATTCCGAGTCAACATGCTATGTAAAAGCTAGTTACGCAGTAGCCATGATACTAGCACACACAAAATAATCGAAGCCATATTCAGATGGTGAAATGTTTAAACCAACGTTTGGAGAGCGTCGTTGAAATTCTGTGTCCAGAAATTAAGAAGGATTTCTCAAAAGTACGTGCGTCCCGTCAGACTATTACTAGGCGTGTGGGCGACATTGGAAAACATATTGAAGATAATTTGAAAAGTCGAGCATCCGAGTTTATATTTTATGCTCTAGCATTGGATGAAAGCACAGATATGGCAGATGCTACCCAACTGGCAATTTTTATCATGGGTTTGATGTCCATTTTAAAAATACAGAAGAATTAGCGGTACTGTATCCACTTAAGAACACTACTAAGTCACGAGATTTCTTAGAGACAGTTACATCGACATTCAATCGCTTTTCCTTACAACTTAACAACTTATCGGCCTTAACAGCGGATGGTGCTCCAGCAATAGTTGGAAAACACGAAAGTTTAGTAAAATTGATTGAAAATGAGGCCTCCAAAGTTGGTAATACTTCAATGCTAAATTTTCATTGCATTATTCGTCAGGAGAATTTATGTTCGAAGTCCCTCAAAGTGGGCCATGTCATGAAAGTGGTCGTCAAAATAGTGATCTTCATTAAGTCGAACGGGTTGAATCACCGTCAGTTCCAAGAATTTCTAAAGTCTTTGAACTCAGATTATAATGACGTTACATTTTATGCAGAAGCAAGATGGCTGACCAGTGCCAAATTTTTGAAAAGCGTGTTTGATTTGCAGCAAGAAATACACTAATTCTTTGCAAGCAAGTCAAAAAGTATCCCAGAGTTTGAAGACAAAGAGTGAGTTTGCGACTTTGCATTTCTGGTCGATATAACTAGCCACCTAAACGACGCTAATACCCGTCTACAGGAGAAAGGTTAATTAATTAATAGGATGTATGATCATATTTCTGCATTTGAAATGAAACTTATTCTTTGGGAACAACAGTTGAGGACAAAAATTTTACTCACTTTCCTACATTGTCATTGCAACCAGATGTCACATAGGAGGCGGCGGATAAATACGCTGTTTTGATATCTGACTTAAACGTCGAATTTTAAAACCGATTTCAGGATTTAAAAAAAAATCATGTGCATTTGCAACGCCATTCGCGATAGACGTGAATTTATTGCCAGGAAGATTACAAATTGAACATTGTGAAATGTGTTGTGATACAAAGTTAAAGGAGACATTCCATCAAGTTGGTTTGGAAGAGTTCTATAAAACGTATGTGGACAAGGATAAATATCCTGCGTTTTACAAACACGCTCTGTCGATGGTTTCGCTATTTGGAAACGCTTATGCGTGTGAACTGCTTTTTAGTCAAATGAAGCACATCAAATCACAAGTGAGAACACGATTTACTGATGTTCATTTGGAAATATGTTTGCGTGTAGCGACAGCATCAGTCGAGATCAATGTTGATGCACTCTGTTCTGCAAAACAAAGTCATTATTTTTAAATTGTCTAATAAATTTGTTTAATTCTCAGTTATGTTTTATTTTCTTCACCAAAAAAAAAAAAAAAAAAATCAAATAAATATACCCATTTCTTGTTTTTTTTTTTTAAAACATTAAACCAGGCAAGTGTTTGACCACGATCTCACCTAATGGGAAGCGATGATGTGATCGAAAGTATAGCACGTGTGCTTGTTTACTTTAATTGACAAACAAAAAAATTAGGTTCGTGGCCAGGCAGGAAATATTATTTCTGAAATTTGGCCCGCCTCCTGAAAAAGTTGGCCACCCCATGTATTTTCAGATATAATTTTATTCACTAGTTTGGCTTTATTAAAAAGGAAGCGCTTTTGAGGTGGTAGAAGTCTTAGATGACTGTATAACTTATTACTTTCAACGTGCTTTATGCCAGAAACTAAACGTAAAGCGCTGTTTTGAAGAGAATACAGTCGTTTGATATTAGATTTAGGGCAACCATCCCAGACTGTGGAACAATAATCGATAAGTGATTGGATATAGGATGCATAGAATATTTTTCGTGTGCTTTCATCCAGAAAGTGCTGAATGTTAGCAAGTTGGTAAACGATTTCTGCTATTCTCTTGTAAGGACGTGAACATGAGAGCGCCAGTTTAAATGTCTGTCAGTTAAGAGACCTAATGTTTTGTGTTCACTTTCATGAACTATAGGTGACGTGCCCACGTGGTGCTCGAGGGGTGCCCCAGTTATGGCTAAGGTCTGTAGTTTTTGTCTGGCCGTTATTAGCATGGATTTGGTTTTGTGGATGTTAATTTGCATATGATTTTCATTGCTCCATCCACTAAGGTTATTAAGTTCGTTTTGTATAGAGCTCTCTAAGTCACTACGGTTCTCTTGACTAGTGTATATAGTGCAGTCGTCTGCAAATAGATTACATGAAGTATTCAGATATAAAGGAAGATTGTCAATATAAACTGCAAAAAGGAGCGGACCTAGTATTGAGCCCTTTGGCAGACCAATATTACGTGGTGTGGGTCTTGATAGACAGTTATTGAAGGATACTACAGACAGTTATTGAAGGATACTACTTGTTGTCTGTCGGACAAAAATGACGTAATTAGGTTCACCATATTAATGCTAGTCTTAATTTGTCAGAGAGAGAGAGAGAGAGAGAGAGAGAGAGAGAGAGAGAGAGAGAGAGAGAGAGAGAGAGAGAGAGAGAGAGAGAGAGAGAGAGAGAGAGAGAGAGAGAGAGAGAGAGAGAGAGAGAGAAATCTGCAGAGCTAAAGTAGACATAACCACCATTTATTAACCCAGTTACCATACATAATTAAGACCCACACAGAAGCATTGGCAATTCAGAAACCAGGGTCTCCTATTGGAAATTGGGAATTATTTAAATGCGCCTCGGCCAACGTACAGAACCAGCATAAAGATCTCTATACATCCTAGATGTAGTCTTCAGACCGTAGTGGGATTGATGAATTATGCATGCGAGTATAAAGCTAGATTTTCTTAGTTAGATTGTATACCTTGTATGACCTTTTTTATCTCTTGTTTATAATATATAGTTGCCAAGAAGCTAGTGTGGAGGTGTTGACCCAGGGTTAATACTTGTGATAATGGTTACTTGAACGCAGGATCGTACACACAAGAATATGGCAGATACTTAGACGAAAGCATCAAGACGACTCGCGTATTTCTGTCTTGCTATAGTTTGTTTTCAGTTGAACTCCCGTGTAGCTGTTTTAAGACCTTAGGTCTCGTCTTTCAGTCATAGTTACTCTATCTAGATAACCGACAGTAGTCATAATTTGCAACCCATTTCCAGGAGTAATAAGGATTATTTACCATGTCCTATGACATTCGTATCACCCTCTTTGGAGAACAATCACCTTCAAATTAATATCTTATATGTGGCTGACTCAGTCACGGTATTATTAAACTGTGTCAGGAATAGACCCAAATACGGGGTGTATTGTTAATGACTGTGGGGTTTTTGAAAATATTGTCTTTCCAAGTTTTATATTTACCTTTTATGTTGCATGAACCCACAGGGGGTAACTACAAAACTTGGAAGGGCAATATTTTCAAAAACCTCACAGTCAATTGAGTTGAGTTGGGTTAAGAACCGATATCACTGCACTCAGGACATTCCCTCATGCGCTCCGTCCCCTCATTCAACAGCCAGCGAAGAGTCACACTACTAATCGTTCCTACCGCTATCCGAGTGAAAGTTCTCCTGGTCTCCCCTTCCAGTTTAGAGATTCTACCAGAACCCCTGCCAATCCCCCGCAATCTCATCCTTTCCACATACGGGTTCTCAATCTGTTTCTCCACCTTCTCCACCTGGTCCCACAGGCGCACGACCACCCCTCTCTTGTCCATAGGTAATCTACCACCAAGAGGTGCAATCCCTGCCAGCCTGTCAGCCTGTTCATTCCCCCGCACTCCCGCATGGCCAAAGCAAAAAATTCATACAATTCGTACAATCTGTGACCTCTGAAGCCAGATGAGCCATTCCACACGAAACATTCCTTTCTCCACTTTACTAAGCATACGCCCTGAGGTCGTGATGAAGACACCCCACAGTCATTAAAAATACACCCTACATACTCGTAACTTCTCTTTAGAGGTTGAACAGGGTAGCGATAACGGTACGAGGATAAGTTAATAAGTAAGTCACAAATGGTTGTAGAAAACTAACTAAATATGATAACAATTTGAAACTAGTTTATTTGTATACATACATTGTCCCTTTATTTCTCAACATAATTTCCACCAACATTGTCATAATCTCCCCACCTGTTCTAACGCGTCGTCGTCAACGGCGCCTGGCGATTACGGCCAGGTCCACCTGTGAGCGACACTAACCATGCTGTGACAGGAATGGTCAGTCGGTGCATGCGTGGGACATGGAGTCCACGCAGGGACACAACCCCGACTAGCGACAACTCACATTGGTTAGCGGCCAGACGGCCCGGTGGAGTTGTACAGGACAGACGGAATAAATGGTGCTCGTATACTTGTGTAGATGAATGATAATAGATAGAAAGCCTGTGTGAGTATAGGAGACTGTGCGCTTGTGAGTTGTATACATTGCATTGATATATCTAATGATTGTATTATGGCATCGATATTGTAATTGCGCGATGCATGTAATGGTTGTGATGAGTGAGACGTGTGAATAAAGTGTTTGAATTGTAGTTGCAGTGTATCACGTCAAGTCATCCTGTGACAGTGTTTGTATCACATCTGTTGGTGATTACGAGCCTGTGTTATTGCTGAATGCAAGATTCTGACAAACATTGATGCACGTATCCCATAGTTTTATCAATCCTCCCAAACCGGCTGCATAGAACTGCGTGCCCTGTTTTCATTTATCCGCCATCCCAGAGAACTGTGTGACTTACTTATTGACTCGCCCTCGTAACGTTTTCTACCCAACTATTCACCGCTTTACTGGAAATCGCTAGGGGCTAAGTCCACTGACAACCCACCTTAAACTGATAAAACTATGGGATAAGTGCATCAATGTTGGTGGAGATTATGCTGAGAAATAAAGGGACAATGTATGTATACAAACAAACTGGTTTCTAGTTGTTATCATATTTAGTTATTTTTCTACAGCCATTTATGACTTACTTATTAACTTACCCTCGTATAATCGATTCGAATCGTGATTCACGTGGCTTTGGAAGTGAAAGAAAACTACGGATGCGCCTTTGAAGCGTATCTGGGATATCTCCATATTTCGTTAGACCAATCGGCACTGCAGGTTTGATGTGGTCAGTATCTCTCCAGCCGCCATCACTTCCCAAGAAATTGCGTGTTACCTATTTTAGGCTGGATCAGCCTGTCATGTGGCTTTATACTCTATTGAAATGCCAATTTTCTGTAACTGTTGATTTACTATCCCTGATCTGGTGTCTTATGTGAGGCTGTTAAGGGATCTAAAATAAAAACAAAATATGATTTATCTAGCTTAGTGGCATCTTGACGTCTTTGACATACGATAGTTTGTTACATTTCACTTAAAAAATGACATAATAACTACAACCCGTGACGGGGACCAGGGATGGAGTTATACCTCTCCGTAGCACAAAGCCTGTGATGAATTGTAGAGACTATGTGTTGCCCATGCAGCATGAATCTTATCTCGGCCTGCCTCGTTTACTCTCCAGAGCAGTGGTTCTCAACCTTTTTGGTCCATTCACCCCTTCACCATATGTTCAGAATGTCATTCCCTCCCCCATTTCGTATTTCCTCCCTATAAATTTTCCCCGCCCCTACACAGTATACGTAAAAATGGAAGCTAAATTTCATAAAACATACTAGAACAAGTCTAGGCGTCTGCATAAAACGTGATTTACGGGTCTACTTACGTTATGAAACGAATTTCAGAAGGGCAAGAAATATAGAACCGTAAAGTATGGAGGAAAAGTCAGTATCAAGAAATCGTTTCTTGAATTAACGCGATCTTGCAATAATCTTAATTCCCCTCCTGGGAACCCTAAAATTCCCCTCTGGGAGGGGGGGGGGGGAATTCCCCACCGGTTGGGGACCACTGCTCTAGAGGAAAGGTAACTCCAATATGTCTGGATCAGCTAAGCAATGTTCTAACTGTCCGATTGTCGGAGCTTCGATCGTAGACCAATTGCAGACAAAGGCTTAATGCCAGGCTGCCCTGCCATGACACCTAGTCCGCCCGAAGCCGTTGACACAATGTGGGGTGTCGTATTTAGTGAGCGCCGCGCTTTATCTGTTTAGTATTTTTATACAGATGTGTTTATATTGCACAAACAGTGACTCACTTTTATCTTCATAAAACTTAGATTATTAGATGCATTATACAGCCTTTATGAAACAAGTTTTGAAAAAATGTTTCGTTGCAATTGTATCTTTAATTGCTTTGTTCTTAACTTGAGTACCTACCTACCTACCTACCTACATACCTACCTACCTACCTACCTACATACCTACCTACCTACCTACCTACCAATCCACCTACCTACCTACTCATCTACCTAACCATCTACCTGCCTACCTGCGTAATTATTCATCTGTTTTGCTGTCTATGAATTCTCTCCACTCCCCCCCCCCCACCTCTCTCTCTCTATCTCACCCCCTCTCTCGCTCACACACACACACACACACACACACACACACACACACACACACACACACATAATAATTCTGACTATTTATCTACTTAATTACGTAACTATATAGTTATCTTTTTATCTACCTTTTATTTGTGTGTCTGCCTACTAGTCTGTGTATTTCTAATTTTCTCGTCTGTCTGTTTGTCAATGTATATACCACTCCATATTATAATCAGTAAAAATAAGAGGGGAAATACAGACGGAAATTAGCGAAAAGCAGTTCGGCTTTGTGGAAGGGAAACGAACACAAATAATGCATTACGTACACTAGTACAAAGATCGACGGAGACACAGAAGGACATTGGTTAATGGTGAAATGATAAAAATGTTGGGGGTTTGTAAAACTAATGGGAAAGATATCCGAATGATATAAAATAGTTTATAGAAACATGTAGCAGCAAGTAAAATGGGATATAATGTGAGCAATTATGAACACATAAAGCAAGGTGAAGACACGGGTGTATTTTGTCACTGGATCTCTTCTCTCTGTGTAGCGAAACAATCATAAGAGAGATTAAAGATTGACGATGAATACGCCATGGAGGTTATAAGATAAACAATCTATGTTAGTTTAAACATAGAAACCACAAACAATAATTTGCACGATTTATTGCCTGGCATATTTCGCTGTATCCCCGTCAGGTGCATACTGCAGTTATACACCATATGAAGTGAATAAATGTGTACTTCTTAAGCTGAAACAATTAAAACACATGACCACGTGTATTTATCGAATGTGTAACATCTGTTATCCCGCCGGTAATTTCAAATTGACCACAAACTCTTTCTGTATGCACAAAACCGACGCCAACCGCCTAATTGCTAATGCCTCACTATAATTTGGTAATATTTTATTATTCGTCGAATACAGTGTGCATATTGTTTGTGGCTTATATATTTACATTCACTAAGGGAATACATTATTTTGAATCTATTTTATGTAGATAAAACAGTATTGATAGCTAAAAACGCAAAAGATATGCAACTACCGTTGACCATTTTAATGCAAGAGTGAAGAAAACATGACTTTCCTTGAATATCATGAACACAGAAACAATGGCTCTATCGAAGAAAAATATAACACCATAATGTGATATTACAATTTTTTTCCGCATATCCTTTTACAGGACATCGCTGTCAACATCAGCATCTTTCAGATGATTCTTGATTTCTTGGTAAGGTTAAGCTCAGAAGTTTGCCATTGCTTTCTGAGCGGCCGGCTCACATACCCCTTAAGTTACCAACACGGCGAGAACCGCTACCGATTCTCGCGCAAGTTACGTTCCTCATGTGGATATACGGGATTACGGAGAAAGTCGCTAAGTCCTTGGCCAGGGAGACATTCGGGGAGATTCGGGACAGAGATTAAGAGCAGAATAGGCCAAGCAAAACACTGCAGCTCAGAAGATGAACAGAATCTTATGTAATAAACCAATATGATTAAAATTATGAGAAACAGAGTACATATATGTTGTATAAAACCTTTTCTTGGGCATGGCAGTGAATCTTGGAATGTGGACGAACAAACTAGGAAGAGCTTGGAGGCAGCGAATATGTAGCTTCTGAGAAAAATGTTCCGTGTTTCTAGAACTGCCAGAGTAACTAGCAACAATTGCTCGCAAAAGGCTAACCAAAGTAGGACACTATATACCATTATAAGAAAGAAACAAACAATGCTCTCATGCAACGAGAAGAGAATCATTAGAACATATGGTGAAGAATGGAAAGATCAGCGGTGGCAGGGGCAGCGATAGACGGAGAGAAATGATGCCGAATGGCCGAAGTCGGTCTCACGATGGAATATAATCAATCGAATTGATCCAGAACACCAGGGACCATGATCTGTGGCAGTGCATGAACATCTACTCTGTCTTGTACAGTACACAATGATGATAATGATGTGTCCACCAGTCTATATAATAATGTCTGTTTATGGAAAGTGCATATGGAAAAGAATGCATTGTTTATACTCGGCTCGGTAAACACGCCGTAAAGCCTCCAGAACTTGTCTGATGAGATTTTAGCTTGTATTAGGAAATGTAAATAGGCCTATGCCAGTACAGTATGAGGCTTTACTAATACAACTACGAGTATTTGCTTTCTATGAACCATTTTGATAGCTTTTCCATGCTAACTGCTTAGTTACAAATGACTAGATTGTAAATATATCGTTACAAGGAAGAGTCATATTTTATTTCACCGGTTTTTGATCAGGTCAATAATATGTAAATTCATTCATTCATTCATTCATTCATTCAGTTATTCGTACATTACTTCATATAAACCTTTTACATTTCAATCCCGTGGTTGGAAATTACGTTAGCTTTTGTGTATCATAATTGCTTACAATAGCAACCGCGGTTACATTGTGGTTAGTGCCCTTGATTATCACGAGAGCGGTAATAGTGCAATCACAGCAGTGACAGGGTGATGTTTTCTTTCGACTAGTACGACCCCTGGCGTCGACACAGACAGACTTAAAATTGGAATCGGATATTTTCAGAATTGTATGGTAATTGTTTTGGAAGTTCTACCGATTTGTACTTGTACCGTGGTGGTACTATGGTCATCCATGAAACACTGTCATCTACTGGCTACTTTGTAGTGGTGTAGAACAGAGGGTCTTGAACCTGGGGAATTAAGACCGCTTGGCTAGTGAAGTCGCTGTGAGCTGTGCACGTTAGGGATTTCTTTTTGCCCTCGACAGAAAAACAAATCCACACCTTACGAGAATTCGAACGCGAACCTCCGGAAGTAGTACATAGCTTTCTAGCCACTCGGCCAGCCGCTGAGCTTGCTAACTACGTCAATGGTCCGGGTTCAATCCTCAGACGTGGCAGTGTGTGTCTAACCAGTAATGTTCTGATATTCGATCCAGACTAGTAAGATGGGTCATCATCATCACGTGCCTTGCTTGCAAAGT